>JAFBJT010111785.1:66987-148385 GCA_016785325.1 Chascanopsetta lugubris
GAGAGAGAGAGAGAGAGAGAGAGAGAGAGAGAGAGAGAGAGAGAGAGAGGGGAAACTCTTTCCAAGGATCAAATGACTGATGTAACATGACAATGAAGACGCCGGCCCACCCTTCTCGTTCTCTCTGCTGCTGCTGCCCTACTTTTGTCAAACGGTATCAAGGGAGACTGGAGGTAGCACCAGCTCTTATCCATATACATATGAGGAGAGAGTAAAGGAGGAGGGGGGAGGGGGGAGGGGGGAGTGGGGGGAGTTGTAGAGAAACACTTTGAACTCTGCAGGAACAGCAAACAGATGCTAATGAACATGATGTTCTAGTGCAGGCCTCTGGCAACAGTTAAAAAGAGAAGGAACGGAGAAGAGAGGAGATGATCATCATCATCTTCACACAAGGCCTGGTTATGTTTACCAACAAGATGGTTTTAGTGTTAAACATCCAGTTTAAAGGTGCAGTGTGTGAGATTTGGTGGCATCTAGTGGTGAAGTTGCATGTTCAGGTTCATGTGGCATGACTTCAGTTGTCATTCAAACTCAAAAGATGCTTAGTACGTCCACTCTGGGCTGCTGTACAAACATGGCGGCCCCCGTAGAGAGGATCTACAGAATGAGCCCACTGATGTATTTAAACATGAGGAGGGGGGTCTTTTCAACCATGTTGTTTTAGCTCAGAGTGGACATTTTGAATATCTTTTGAGTTTTAATGACAACCGAAGGTTTTCCTGCATGCCCAGAAAGGTGAGGTGATGGATACAACATTCAACTGCACCTTTAATAGGCTCATTGAAGGGTCAAAGAAATGATGATGATGGTGATTATATTTTCATGAAAATGTCAGTTTTGTAATATTTTTAGAAGTAACAAAAATGACCAAAATCACGGCACTTTAATTTCAGAAGATTCATATAATAGTTTTCAGTCACATTCCGTCTCATTTCGAGGTCGATCGGTGAAAATGAAATAAAAAAATCAACGCTGGCATCAAAGGAAATATCAATTTGTTGCATCATCATCATCATGTCAATTATGTGTGTGAAAGAGGAGGCGCCATCAAAGAGCCCCTGCCCCATTCATCCACCTTGTTTACCTCATTTGATGTCAAGTACCACAGTTGTGTCCGATATTATGATGAGCTGAGCTTTTTGGAAACAGGTTGCAGTTCACAGGGTGGCCACTAGAGGCTGGCTCCAAAAGCGAGTCAATCCCCATAGACTCCAATGTTAAATGGACGACATTAGAGGTGAATGAAACATGTTTAAAACATGGTACAAACTACAGTTTTGGTCTCAATCAGTCACATCTTATTTTTTTTATTCTATCCTGGTTAATTAAGGGGCGTGGCCTCTTGAGTGACAACTGGGCCGACCTGGTACGTTCTGTGGATGCTGTGACAGCACCATGGGCCCGCTCCAGCTCCACCTGTGCTCCGCCTCTTTGCCTGTATTTGGATGAGACAGGAAGTACGAGGAGTTGAACTTTGGCAAGATGGCCATGAGGGAACCGCCCACTACGAGCCTTATAATGACTCTGCAGAAACCTATGGGTGATGTCACACCTATACGTCCATCTTTATATACTGTCTATGGGACATCGAGCAGATGTAATCAAAATGTGACTGAAATGAATGTATGTGTACTACTGCACCCCCCCCCCCCCCCCCCCCCCCCCCACCCAAAACACAAACTATATTCCCCCAAGCCACTGTAACTGGAGAGCAAGGTGTAATTGCTCATTTGACTGGGTTTGGATGCACCAGTGAAAGATGAGGCATGAAATGACACAGTGTCTCTGCCGACTCTGGGTTTTGGTACAAAAGGTTGGAAAATGTCATGAGCTGTGTCCCCAGTCTCGCAATAACAGGCACAAGCATGAATAATGTATTTACATGTACAATCCCCCACATCCCCCACATCCCCCATCCCCACCATTGCCCCTCCCCTTTCCATCCTCCATCCCCCCCCCCCCCCCCCAAAAAAAACAAATCACGTCAAATAAATGCTTGATTATAATGTATGAAATGTTTCTGATCAGTCAGCTGAAAAACTAATTTCATTTTCTCATTAGAGCTCCCTGGGCCTCGGGCTCGTTCTCATGTCAGTGTTTATTACTCTGAAAACAGAAAATTAAAATCATCAGCTTGGTCAGATTCAGCGGCTGTGAATCAGCGGCCGTGAATCACCGTCGATGACCGAGCGAACGAGCGAGAGAGAGAGAGAGAGAGAGAGAGAGAGAGAGAGAGAGAGAGTGAGAGAGGAGAAATATTAAAGAGTGGACAACAATCGGAGGAATAGTATATCTCATTTTACTGTGGCGGGGGATTTATGGCCCACATGACCTTTTCCCTCTCCAGAGATTTGTTGCTGTGCCATCATCCATCATGTTTCTAATTTGGCATAAGGTACAGTAGGTTAGTGAACAGTTTCCATTAGGTTAGTGCAGCAGCAGCTTTGGCAGGTTAATGAATGGCTTTCATTGGGGAGCAGAGAAACCATAATAATAACATGGAGATGGAGAAGGGGTGGAGATTAGCTATTTTATGAAATTACATTCGAAAATATGAAAATGCAGTGGAATATGATTGTGAATATTGGATTTTGTTTTTTTGGTTTTTTTCCCAGTGGAACCAACTAATGAACATATACAAGGCAAGAGCAATGAAAAAGAAAATGATTTAAGGGCAAAGGTAAGTTTTGATTTTATGTTTGTTTTTTTTCCATAAAAAATCTCAACAAGATAAAACCAACAGTGATAATCAGTGAACTACACATCCACACAGAAAAACTGAAACTATGTACCGGTACTTACGATTGATTTATTCTACCCTTTCATCTACATGAGGGACTGAAAACTAGTATTTTTGGAAAGAGGTTGCAGTTCCCAGGGTGGCCACTTGAGCTCCAAAAGCAGAGCAATCCCCATAGACTCCCATGTTAAAACAGTCAACTTTAGAGGTGAATGAAACATATTCAAAGCCTGGTACAAACTATGGTTTTGGTCTCAATCAGTCACATGTTTCCCTCGTCTAATGGGATTTGAAATTGTGCAAAATTAAGGGGCGTGGCCTGGTGACTGAAAATGGGCCGACCTGATGCATTCTGTGGCCCACCCCACCTCTACCTGTGCTCCGCCTCTTTGCCTGTTTTTGGATGAACCAGGAAGTAGGATGAGTTCAACTTTAGCAAGATGGCAACGAGGGAACCGCCCACTATGACCCGCATGAGCAGAGCAGATATAACTGAAATAACTGAATGAGTATTCTGAATAAAACAATATATTAAAACAATAAATACAAATAAAAATAACAACAACATGTCACAGCATTATGTCCCCTCTGCGGACCCTCATGTTAAGACCCTGCTTCCATCTGCATCACCACCCCATGCTCCTCCTCCACTGCAGCAGAGCTCTGTGCACATCAGGCTGCTCCAACATCTGCTCTGAGCACATCTGCTCCAACGGTCTGCAGGGAAGGTTCGATTTCATTTCCTGCTCTCATCGACTCTAATAAAAACCACAGGTAGGTGAAAGAGTAAAGAGTAGAAAGTATAAACAGGTGAAGGACACCTTGTTCCTGCCAACACTGATTTCTGGAAATCCACTGATCAAATAAAGAAAAGAGTGGCTGCTTTAAAGGTGCAGCGTGTACGATTTTGGTCAATTTTGTCACGTCTAGGAAATATTACAAAACTATTACATACTGACATTTTCATGGATTTATAATCATGTAAATGTTTTATTTTCCCCTCCATTACTCTTAAATGAGCCTAGTGACTGAGCCTATTTACATGAGGAGTATGTCTCTATGGGGGCCGCCATGTTTTACAGTAGCCCAGAGTGGACAGACTAAACATTATTTGAGTTTTAATGACAACTGGAGTCGACCACAGGTTCTCCTGCATGTTCAGAAGGGTGAGGGTGAGGTTTTCGGATACAACATGTAACTTCACCACTAGATCTTATCAACACATTTTACACACTGCACCTTTAACACATCCACCACAGGATGTTTTACAGACAATTACGATAACGCAGTAATATGGCCTGTGATTGGTGGAGAGCCCACGGTGCGGTTGAGGTGCAGTCGGCCCCCCACCTGTCTATAAACAGACTTCATTCCACATCACAGAAACATGTGTCCTGACCTTTCCGCTGAGACCTTTCATTTATTTTCTAATACACTTCCCACTCGTGAGTGAGTGAGTGAGTGAGTGAGTGTGTTCTCACAGTCATAGAAAAGGTCAAAGCCAGAACTCATGTCTGATGTCTGCCTGCTGAATTAGCTGTGTCACCTTTAATTACTACACAGAGTCAGACCTCAGCGCCACCACCTTCCTTTGATTGCGCTACATGCTCAGTGTCCACGCTGGATTAGACAGAATAATAGTTCCGTGCATATGAATAATGAAATCAGGCAGCCAGTGATAAATCAAGTGCATTAAAGGTGCAGTATGTTCAATTTTGCTGGAATGATTCCCATTTCTTTTGGCAGGAATGGAAGATAAAATGATGAGAGGGGTGTGGCTCAGTGTTATTGCATGTGCATTAAGTGCATGAGGTCATAGGTTCAACTTCCAGTCTGAATGTTGCTCTAGCATCTGCTAAATGAGATTATAGAATTGTAATTATGTTTATGGGTGTTAGATCACTGTTGTTTACATTTCTGTAAAGGTAAAGTGTGTAGGATTTGGTGACATCTAGAGGTGAAGTTGCATGTTGTATCGGTCACCCTTCTGATCATGCAGGAGAACCTATGGTAGACTTCAGTTGTCATTAAAACTCAAAAGATGTTTAGTACGTCAACTTTTATTACTGTAAAAACATGGAGGCCCCCGTCGGACCCCCACCTGTAAATATACATGAACGTGCTCATTCTAGGGCAATGGAAACCAAATTGTACACACTGCACCTTTAATAGGCTCATTGAAGAGTAATGGTGAAAAAAAAGATATACATTTATGTGATTATAAATTCATAAAAATGTAATTGTTTTGTAAAACAGTGACAAAAATGACCAAAATCTTGCACAATGCACCTGTAATGTTTACTTTGCAAGCAGGTCCTCATATGGGGGCCGCCATTTTATTTACAGTGACCTATAATTACAATTGAAGTCAATCATGTCTCCTTCTTGCTTTGAAAGACCGAAATGTGCTGCAACTTCACCACCAGAGGTCATTCAATCTCACAGACTATACCTTTAATTTGAAGATATAGTTTATACGATTGATAGTATAGTATAGTATAGTATAAGATTTTAAAGCAGTGATCTCACAGCTGTTTTAATAAAAGTTTACAAGTCATATCAAATGATGTGATATACAGTATAACATCATTTATAACCATGGCTGTAATAAGTAAAGGTTCTAAAAATAGAGCCCCCACTCCTCTTAGTGGGTAAAACATGAAAGAAGTGCCGAGCGGTGCATCTCTCCCACGGACCCCATTCGTCCAAAAAACACAGACGTCCCTTTAATAACCAAAAAAGAATGAGGGGATGTGATCACCCATTAATCAACAATGGCACTGCAAGCTCATTTGTATTGTTACAGGGTGAATTCCCGAATTTAGGACATTGTGAAGAAATGACCCCCTTCTGCATGTGAGCAGCCTCGGAGAGGGGGAGGCGGTGGGCGGAGCATGTCGCGGCGATGGTGATCGATGACGCTGCCTGGGATTATGAACACAGAATTAGCACATTAGGCACCGGTGTGATAAATAGACCCAGCTCCAGCCGGGGCCCCAATCACCTCCAAGAGCAGCGAGACAAATTGACTGAACCTTACACCGGCTACAGTTACATTTCAGCTGGCGGCTGTTTGTGCTCGCGGAGACGCTCGCGCTCAGCTTGTCCCAGTCAGTCAACTGTCTGCAGAGACGCCTCTTGGCATAGGACGTGTAGGTGGTCAACTAGGGCGCCACCTGCTGGAGGAGAGACACCTGTAAGATGTCGAAAACCACCAACCCCCCCCCCCCCCCCCCCCCCCCCCCAAAAAAAAACAATCAAAACTGTAAATAAAATAATAATAATTTCAACAATTCACCAGGTCAGATTGGTCAAACTTCATCAATCAATTCAGCATCTAACTACATTCAATTTATATGGCCAATATATATTTTACAATTTCCTAACAGTAAATAAAACAATATAATATACTTTATTCATTACTTTAATATGTCACGATATGTATACTGAGAGGAGTCGGAAAAGTGTTAACATAACTTTACTTCCTCGTTTATCTCCATCCATAACAGTGCATTCTGTCTAACAGTAGATTTGACAGAATGAGACTCTTAGGGACTATGTACTCATAATGGGAATACTATGGAGCCCTGGTGAAGCACTCAACGGCCCTGGAGCCTTCTTTGCTTGTACTCCATGTTTGTTTTTGTTCAATTAAAAATGCATTAAAGATAGTTCAGTGAGATTAGATCTCTCTTCCTAGAGAGACCTGGCCAAGATGGCGGCGCCAAACAGCTACATGTTACTGCCACAAACACAACAATACCAACTCACATAGAACAAACACACTCAGCAACTGGAACTATGTTCTCTGTCCTTTGAAATGGACCTGAATCCACTGATTATCTCTAATAAATGACAGCTGCAGGTCCTAAGCTAAGTTTTCCCACACTGACAGGGTTGTTTATCTATCTATTGATTTATTTACTCGGTTGTTTTTGAGGCTAACTCGGCCCCGACTCTTGGGACCTGTACCCATAGAAGACCGTGTTGATTTTGGCTTCACCAAGCAAGCAGTCCAAGTACAGATATGTACTATATAATGAACTATATATGATGAATATATGTGGAAATACAAAGGTGGAATGTGTCCATTTCACAGCCAAACACAAAGAACCGCGGTGGTACATAACAACAACAACAACAACAAAACAATCATTGCCGTCATCATCATTTCTGACACAGTTCCTCTAGTGCACCTTTAATCTGAATGTTCAACAGCAGCACCACAGAAGAAGTGAAGAGTTATTCATGTACTAGAAAATTGGAAATGAAAATATTCATGTCCTATTTACAGAGAGGATAATCCTCATGTTGTTTATAAAAAAACACAAAGAAGAAAATAATCCACAGGTAGGCCAACGAGACACATTTTGAACATGCAGCTCTGCTGTTGTGTTTGACTAAATTGACATTTTCTCAATGGGACTTCTGCATGGTTCGGCCACTTCCCTGTTAGATGTAAGTGTCCAAACAGAGCGTCTGTAAGTCACCACTGACTGAAGGAATCCTGAGTGAGAGCGGTGACATGTTGGAACAGATGGAGCTCAGCCACCACCACAGGGAAGGAACAGGAAGTGCTCTGTTTGACCTGGATGTTTACAGGGTGATGCTGTTCTGTGATTGGCTGGGAGGTGACCACTTCATGGGCTCGGTAAGACATTAAAAGGTGATTTTCACAACTGAGGTTATATGTTTGAATCCCTTTTCTCAAAGTCTCAAAAGTTACATTTAGTTTTTTTATTTTATGTACACATTGTTTTCACAAGTCTCACTTTACTTGAAAGGATCAAATTAAAAAGTATTAAAAAATATGTAATATATATAAAAATGTCTTTATGAATGTTTCTTTATTTTGCATCTTCTCTTGCTGTTACTTATGTGAATCAACATGATTATGCACTAAAGGTCCAGTGTGTAAGATTGAGGTGAATCACTTCAATTTCATTTGGTAGAAAGACAATTTAAAACATTTACAGTTTACTTTTTATATACTCACCTACATGTTCATGATCCTAGAATGATGCCTTTTTATTAGAATCATCAGCAAGCCGCCATTTTGTAGGTTTCTGTCAATGTCTAGCTCCTCCTACTTCCTGGTTCATCCAAAAATGGGCAAGGAGGTGGAGCACAGGTAAAGCTGGGGTGGGCCCATGGTGCTGTCTCAGCATCCACAGAATATGTCAGGTCGGTCCAGGTGTCACTCAAGAGGCCACGCCCTTACTCATGCACATTTTCAAACCATGATAGAATGAAAATAAGTGATTTAAAAACAAATCTACCACCTGTATAGTTGTCATGGAAACACTTGACTGATTGAGACCAAAGGTGTAGATTGTACCAGGCTTTAAACATGTTGGATTCACCTCTAAAGTTGAACATTATAACACGGGAGTCTATGAGGATCGACTCGCTTTTGGAGGCAGCCTCAAGTGGCCACCCTGTGAACTGCAAGTGTTTCCACTTCACTACCGGTCTCACAGGTCAGCCCTGGAGGTTGCTGATTGTATATTTAGTAGAAGGCCTGACTCCAAAAGAGGATGCTGGATGATTCTAGTAAGCTTGTTAATTTTACATGGGGATTTTATTTTGAAGACTTTTCCAAAAACAACAGCACTTTACCTCCTTTTATCTCCCGACATCAACAGTTCTGACCCTGCAGCATGAAGGGCCTGTGTTACACAACACTGGTGCAACATAACAAACATGGGGCCGTGTGGCCCCTCAGGTCCAAAGAGGAGTGTGTAGGTGAGAATGTGGCGAGGGTATAAGTGCGGACCCCTCGCGCCCGGCGAGACCCCGGGCCCTGCTCCGTCCCTCCCCCTTTAGCCGGCCTCCTTGCTCTCTGCAGGCGCCCGAACAAAGAGAGGAGCCAAACAATGGATCACTCTGAGAGAGACTGAATGGCTTTACGGGTCAAACACCCCCCCTCACCCCTCACCCCCCAACCCCCCACTTGCCCCGCCCCGCCCCCTCCCACCCTCTTTTGACAGAAACACAAGCCACACTTGTTCGGCTGAGGAGGAGCCTGACCCTCCCGGCTAAGAAATAATGAACGCTGCCCGTGCATTAAACTGATAAAGCTGCTGGGAACTGGAATCAGTTTGGCAGACAAATCACCAATCAGGGCGCAGGGCTGGAGCCTGTCTCCTGTCCTGTGTCTCCCGCCGCATCATTAAGTGTACACTGTCCAGGCATCCACCACCACCACCACCACCACGTCCAGCTCCACCAGAGACGCTGAGGAGCAGCTTTCGCTTCAATTTCCAAACTAGTTCTACGTCGGCGGGTTTTGGGTTCACGACCCGTGCGCAGCTGCATGATGGAGAGATATTTGTTAAACAAATCCACTCGTCAACCGCCACATGAGCTGCTGTTAGTAAATAGAACCCCACCGCCTCTGTCCTCACACAGTATCGTGGGCCAACTGACAGATTTGCATCTGGAACATCAGGTGATGTCACGTGTTTCGTCTTCTGAAACTTCGCCCGCATGTTTGTTTTTAAACAACAGACAGAAACATCGGGCAATGCAAGGAATTATTTTAAAAGGTGCAGTGTGCGAGATTTGGTGACATCTAGAGGTGAAGTTGCTTGTTGTATCCATCAGATCCAGGTCTGTTCAGCATAAGGAACAATACGAAAAAACCCAATTATCCCCACAGGGACGGTGGATGGTAAGATCATCATTGTTTACTAACCCCACCCTCTTCCTCCTTGTTGTATCAGGTAACTTCCTGTGTATACAATTGACCGCCATGACACGACTCAAGTGGTGGTTGTTTTTTTTTGTTTTTTTTGTGGCACGCCGTCTGTATGGGCAGCTGAGGTCTGGAGGCATGCAAGCTGTTTGGGCTTTCACCTTCGCTCATGCAGCCCCCCCCCCCCTCCCCCCGGGTCAGCAGCCATGCATTAGATAAAGCTCGGCCTCTCGGGGTCGAGGAGCCGGTGCCAATCACGACACAATGCAGCCAAAAGGCAGAGAGGTCGAAAACTATCAACCTTAATCTTATATTCCATTTACACGCATGTGTATTTGAACTGGTTTCAATGTATTGATGAATGTTTCATATCAATGTTGGTTCTGATCAGCTGCTGTCAACAAGCTGGAACATAGAAATAGTGCTGAGGTCATGAACTTTCAGTTCCCTATTCAGCTGATTGTCAGAAAACTGAGGAGAAACACGTTTCTTGTGATTTTAAAGGTGCGGTGTGTACGATTTTTTCCCTTTATTTTGGTAGAAATGTAACATGAAATTAATCAATATTATAGAAGCAAAATAAATGGTCCACAATTTGTCATTTCCAGATTTGAGTAAAAGTACTTTTACTTTGATACTATCAACAACAAACAACTATTTTGCGCATAGCAGGCGATAAATCTAATAATAAAACTTTGCCCTAATGAACCTTTTTACTAACTTCTATAGCCACATGAGGGATGCACAAATAAATACATAAATAAGCCAGAAATATATCATCATGTTAATTATGAAAATGGTGCTCACTTTGAGTCTAATTATCTCCTTAAAGCCATATTATATTTACAGTATTAGGACCAGCAGCTGTGTAAACAGCTCCTGGATGCAACCATAGTAGATAAACACAAAAAATATGTACATGATAAATCCTCTTAATGCAAATACTTGATATTTTCATTCACTTTTGAAGATTTAAACTATGTCAAATTGCATTTGATTGAACTTACACTTGAAAGAATACTTCTACTTCTGTATGCAGGAACTACTGTCAAGTTTGATACGCCTCCTAAGTCGTGGTGCTGCCAACCGGTATTTACAGTGTAAAGTACAGCAGCAGTATATATAGATAAAGTACTTCTGGGTGGTGTGTACTACATCACCTGCAGCAGAACACAGTGTACGGCTCATCTAGCTTGAATCTAGTATCACCTGATCCTGCTCTATAGTTCCACCCTTCACGTTTAACCCTTAGCTCCGCCTCCAGAGTCAATGTTTTCCTTCACCCCCTCCTCCTCACGCGAGTCATTTTCAGTGTCGAACTTGTCTCCAACCTTTTCCTATACTCCCCCTTTTGTTTGCCTTTTGTTTGGCAACAGCTGTTATCATGGATTTCTTTCTTCTTCTTTTTTTTTCCTGGTCAGCTGTGATTGCTCGGGGCAAAACAGGAGCAGATGGTGTTTTGCTATGCATGAATGGAGCGTTAGAGGAGTTGGGGCTGAATAGGCCAAGTTTTGAATGGTGTCTACACAGCACCTGCCTCTTGTAGCAGCAGGGACATCCTAGTGGCATGATCTGTCTTGGCTTGGGCCCGGCATCGTCGGGATGAAAGAAAAGAAGAAGAAGAAGCGGAGTGGAGGGAGGGCAGGGGGGGCGGGGTTTTGGACCTTGTTGGGCACCGTCCATATTTATTGATTTCCTCACAAGAGGTGGCATAATGTGTTGTACAGTCAGTTTGGGATAATTGGATGTGGCATTGCGTGCACGTGTAATCCATCACTCCCTGTCTCTCCCGGTATCGGTTTTGTTGCCATGGAAACGTGGCGGGCTCCATAATAACCTACATTAACAGGCTAAGTAAGTTGCAATAAAAGGCAATTTCGGAGTCAAAGCCGATAAAACACTGATGAAGTAAATCGCAGAGTGGTGAAGGGGGGCGGGGGGCTGTGTTTGCACTCCGCATCCAAACAAAGTTGCACATAAAAAGAGAGTGCTGTTATTTCCATGCGACACACCGACATCTGTCAACCTCTGGGGGCATGATGATGTGTCACAAAAAAAGGAAATCACTGTCAGCTCATTCTGTTTTTTTTTAAATCCTCCTCAGATCGACTGTAAAACTCATCACAGAGTGAAACGCTGCACATGCATCTGATCATGTAAAGACTGAGCTCGCCACAACAATGTGAGATAGAGCAGCTCCTCATTCGCTCCCTGCTGTTATTGTTATGATGATAAACAGTTTTCTTTGGGCTTCAGATGTTTATGCCTCGACCTTTATGATGCTGACAGAAGGACGATGCTGGTTTGATTAGTAGCCCTCAGTTCAGCCTGCGCTCAACTCTCTTGTTATATAATACACACCGAGTGAGTCTGAGCTGTGTCCAAGGCTCTTTGTCTCCTAACATCGGTTTTAGGAATCAAGATTATTTTATTTTATTTTATTCTTTTTTTATTTCATATTTTTTTTATTTTATTCTATATTATCTTATTTCATTGTATCCTATTTTATTACTTTATGTTTTATTTAATTTATCATTTATTTAATAATTAATTTCAAGGGCTTAAAAATGTACCATGTTTCCTACTCTGGCAGGCAAATTTCAATTTACTATTAAATTAAGTGTATTTTTAATTTGAGGTTTAGTGGAAATAAGGTTAAGTAAGCTAAATTAAGTCAGGCAAGGTTAATACATGTTAAGTAAAACTGAGCTTAATATAGTTAGGCTTTGTTATGGCAGAGATTTTTTGTTAAACCCAATTAGGGTCATGTTGAGGTTTGTGGAGACGTAAGTGGAGACTCTCAGCTAAGTTAAGTACCGTTAGGTTTTGTTACATTTATGTTAGGTACAATTAAGTAAAGTTAGGTATGGTTTAGGTTAAGTTCAAGCTAAGTTAAATTAGGTCAGATTAAGTGAAGTTACAGTTAAAAGTTAAGTTATGATGAAGTAAGTATTCTTTATATTAGGCGAAGTTAAGTTAGATGAAGTGAATTGATCTTAGGTCATGTTAAGTTAAAAGTGTATTACTCAGGATCTGTTGGTTGATGTTTATAAACACACCAGAGTTAGCTCCTCCCCCTTTGCCCTCCTCCACCAGCAGGACTGGAGGATCAGCGTACAACAGTGTTCAACAAAAGGGGGTGAGGGGGGGGTCAGCCAAAAGGGCTGAATCGGTGTCACCACGGCAACCTCACAGCACGGGTATCCAAGGTAGAGCAAAGGCCACAGAAGGCAGAGGAAATGTGTGATTGTTTACATATTTAGATTGATCATATTTCCCTGATTAATCACAGAGAAGATCACAAGGGTATGATAATATTTATATTAGTCGCCCCCTGAACGTGCCATTAGGTTTGGCTGGGAGGCATCAGGGGTCAAAAGGTCATCACAACAAACTTTACTATAGGTCAGTGATGTCAATGGTCCGACCCGCTCCCTGCAACAAAGTGCACCATTCATCTCAGAGGTCAACAGTTCGTCCTCTGTAATACTCTATAACAAGGTCAAGAAATCTGGAAACAGAGGCAAGGGCCTGGAAACAAGGTCTGCAACTTGGACTTGGTCTGATCAGACAGAGGAAGAATAAAGAGAACAGGACGGTGCTCCTTGTTTCTTTCTTTCTCTTGAGTTTGAGCTGAGTGGCAGCTCCTGCATCTGTGACCCTCACGGTCCAGACTGTGCGATTGGCCGTGGCGTGGGTCTGATGGTCAGATGGTCAGTGTCAGCAGGGGCCTTTGTTCCGCTCGCATTGTATCTGTGCACCCGACGGGAAAACAACAAAAGGGGCCGAAATAAATCATTAAAAAAAAAAAATCCCAAATCCCCCTATAGCCTCCACATCTGACTCCTTAGTCATCATTGGCACGGAGCCGAGACAGTGACCTCAGCGGGGGGGGGGGGGGGGGGGGAGGGGGGGGGGGGGGGGGGGACAATTAGGTCACCTCGTGATTGCATTACTCAAATGACATATTAATGTCATAGCGCCCTTCATGCATTTCATCAGCGCCCGTTAATGACGAAGACACGGAGAAAGAGAGATGAGCACAGCTCATATTGATTGCTTCGAAAAAGAATATCATGCAGATACATGAGAACACAAATTATTTATCCACCCATTTCAACTCTCCATTACAGGTGTGTTATCTTTGTAAATTTTGTGTGTGTGTGTGTGTGTGTGTGTTTTGAAAATATCTCTAACCTTTTTATTGCCGAGTCCCATAACTCCAGCCCTGGCTGTGAGATATTTGTACACACAGTGACCGCAGCACTGAGGGGTTATGGAATAACAAGGAGCTCCATGCATTATTAATGGGCTCTGCTGTGAATCTGTTCAGAATAATAACAGCCATTTCCCAGAGCCTCATTACTGTGTGTTTTTAAAGCATGTGTTTGGTATCCATGGACACCGCGGCTCTCTCTCTCCTCCTACCCCTTTTTTCGCGATTGAGATTCAGGTCATGCGCAGCACTCGCTCTTTTTAATTTTCATTTCATCATAAGCACTTTAAGAGCGTTGCCAGCACTTATTTGCAGTTTCTCCCGCAGACCTCTTCACTGACAAGACAGATGCTGCAATTAATCAAGGCAGAGAGAAAATGGGCATGGTTTCCGCACACTCAGAGCCGAGGAGCCAATTGCGGCAGAGGTATATAGCAACCGAATTACAAAACGCTGCTGCTCCTTCTGAAAACTAATTGAAAACAACCCCCCAAAAAATGTACAAATTTGATCAGGCATTGCTATCACAGACGCGTAGGAGCAGAACCTCGATGCTAATTTGTAACCACCATTAACTGGATTTGATAAAAAACAAAAAAAAGAAAAGCTGCCTGTGGAAGTCGTAGAAATAAAAAAGAAAAGAAGCCCCGTCTCTGGGCCAGTGGATTCAATGCCTATTGTGAAGATATGATAATTATTGTTTGCCTCTCTCCCTCCCCCCTCTCCCCTCCCCCCTCCCCCACTCGCCATATTATTCAAGGGAGCTCAGCAAACCCCCTAGGGACGTCTTGGAAATGAAGCAATTTTGAAGGGAGTAAGAAAGAGGCAGAATCCAGTGCACTGGTGTGTGAGAGGGGGGCTGTTATTGAGACAAGTACCAGTTACATGCTGACCTTGTCCAGCATCAACACTGCTTTTTTTTTTTTTTTCATTAAACACACAGTTAAAATGGACTTTCATTCAAACCATTGAGAGACAGCACACACTGGAATACCATTCAAGGTGCAGTGCGTAAATCTGGTCCCATCTAGAGGTAAAGTTACATGTTGTAACCTCTGCCTCACCCTTCTGAACATGCAGGAGAACCTATGGTCGACCTCAATTGTCACTAAAACTCAAAAGATGTTCAGTATGTCCACTCTGGTCTACTGTAAAAACACGGCGGTCCCATTCCTCATGTTAATATGTATAAATGGGGTAATTTCCCCCCCATGAGTAATGGGGGGAAAAAAGCATTTAGGTGATTATAATTTCATGAAAATGTCAATATGTAATTGTTCTGTCATATTTTTAGACTTGACAAAAATGACCAAAATCGTACACACTGCACCTTTAATGCTGGTACGTCCCTGCAAAGTGTTTGCCTCTCTCCTCTTGTAGATTCAGAGAAAACATTCTATTTTAGTTTTTGTGCTATGATGGTGACTATTTGAAATAAACTGATTGCCTCCAGATAAATATTTTGTGATTGATAGTTTAATTTTTGAACAGCGACACAAAGAAATATATAATACTTCATACAAAATTATGGCTACTATCATATTCGAGATGGAACGTCTCTGGATTTCACTTCATGGCCCAGCGCAAAAAACAAAGAAACCTTTGAGCTTCTCTCGAGCTCCGTACCGATAGTATGCATTTATTTATTCTACGGACAGTTTCCAGAAGGTCTGTAAGCAAAATACAAAGAAAAAAATGAAAATCGCTGCTATTGTAACTCATAAAAAAGTATAAAAGAGCAGAAATGCACTATGTGATATAGCAATCCACAGGTCATTTAACAATGTTTTAATTAAAGCCTCACATATTAAAACTTTACAACAGGTGATATGAAAAATGTACAACATTTTCTGTGTGTTGTTTTTTTAAGGGACTTCTATACAGCTGGCAAAAATACCTCCGATGCCTCTTCAGTCGGCTTTGGCAGTGCAACAAACTGGCTCTGCAAGTTTTTTTTTTATGTTTATTTTTTAAACAATGACGGTATCAAGGAGTAAAAATACGTTGATCCCCCAAACCATCGTCCTTGATGCGGAAATTTGTGTTTACCATAAAATATCCCCCTTTGTTACACAAAATAAAAACATAATTTAATTGTTAAAACATCTGAAGTAAAAACAAATAGATTAAAGAAGATTTTTTTTGTTTTAAAGTGGGGAAGAGGGAGGGGGAGGAGTCAGTTACACACTGTCAATTACTGGATAAAGGAGGGGACGTTGTCTCTCCCCCACTCATGTACATGTACAGCAGTTTACAGCTACAGTTTGAAGATGTGATTACATGAATGATTTATGGCAGTCTGTTCACACGTTCATCCACATACGATCTGCGTCCCGGGACCTTTTATTCCAAGTTCCCCTTTTTCCTCTATGCATGTGTTCAAACACCAGCAGGCCTCAGATGCATTATTTAATGATTTCCTCCATGCCACGTTTGTAAGAGTTGAAGAGAAGTAAGGTTGGAGTGCAGAGAGTGTTTTTTTAATTTCTTTTATATACTGGCCAGTGTGGGAACGAAGAGTGATGTGTGAGTTTCCACCTGTGAGTCACTCAGCTGATAAAAATCCTTTTTGTATTGAATTGTATTGTATGAACACATGCAAAATATCCTTTTGCTGCGGTGAGCTGAGCTGATGAGTCCAGCCTCATAAATAAAGCTTCAATTGTTAAATTAAAAACAGCGAAAGATCCATGACTTCCAACACGCTTGTGTGTCCAGTCACTTGCGATTGACAGACTTCACAAACAAACAAATAAACAAACAATCGCCGGGGCGCTCGCCGCCCCGACAAGCTTCTGTCGCAGCTCGGCCTATTTCATAGACAAACCCAGCTAACACCTTCTACACGACGTGTGTGCATATCCGTCTATAACAATGGACAAGGTTCTTTGTTTAACATTCTAAATCTGACACACTTCTTAAGTGCAACTTTGAAAAGCAACGTGGGAATGATGCTTTTATTTTTAATTCCTGTTCTTTGAGATAGGATTTTTCCGCTTGGCTCAGTAAATGCTGACCTGGGACAGGACCTGAGCGTGGGCCTGGATTTGGGAGGGGTGGGGTTGCTGCTGCTGCTGCTGCTGCTGCTGCTGGGCGGGCTGGGGGCTGCCGAGTGACGAGGACCCTGCCACTGAGTGTGGCGTGCCGGGGGAATGCTGTGGTGGGGAACACTGGGACTGGTGCTGCTGCTGTTGCTGCTGCTGCTGCTGCTGCTGCTGCTGAAGATGTTGAATCTGCTGCTGATGCAGCTGATGCTGTAGCTGCATGTGTTGCAGCTGCATCTGCTGCTGTTGCTGCTGTTGCTGCTGCTGCTGCTGCTGCTGCTGCTGATGTTGCTGCATGTGGTGCTGCTGCAGCTGCTGCTGGAGGTGGTGCTGAAAATGCTGATGTTGCATCTGTTGTTGGATCTGCTGGTGATGCATCTGCTGCTGCTGCATCTGATGGTGCTGGAGGTGCTGCTGCATCTGCTGCTGCTGCTGCTGCTGTTGCTGCTGCTGCTGCTGCTGCTGGAGCTGTTGCATGGCATGCTGCTGCACCGGTTGCATGGGAGGGCTCATCTGAGACACCGCTGTGGACTGGGCACCCGCCACCATGGGCCCTCCGGCACCCATCTGGCCCAGCAGCTGCGGTGGCATCCCGGAGGACATATTCTGGTGGGACACTGTGACCGAGGTCACGATCTGACTGCCTCCTAGTCTCATCTGCAGAGGCTTCGGGGCTATGGCCCGTGGAAGTGCTTGCTGGAGAGCCTGGGAGGCCGACGACATGCTGGGGTGCTGGTTGAGGGGCGACGGCATCACCAGGCCAGGGGAGAGGCTGGTGGAGGCCAGGGTCTGTTGCACCGAGCGGATTGTCTGCGCCTCAGCTGATTCTGCCGCAGCCTGGACGGAGACAGAAACGTCAAAAATGACCCTCAAAGCCAAAGCTCTCACCTCAAGACTGCTTTAGTGCTCTCGCAAATTCACACATGAACAGAAGCAGCACTTTCTCACCTTGGAGACGAGACTTGCACGGTACGCTGCAAGGGCTTTCAAATATTCTTTCTTGGCAGCTTCTGTTTTGCTTTTGTAAACCTGTGATGACAAAAAGAAATGTGTGAATGGTAAAATAAGCTTAAACACATATACCAGATATGATTTAAATTTAAAGGTGCAGTGTGTAGGATTTTGATCATTTTTGTCACTTAAATATAAGTGACAAAAAAAAAAGATTACAAAACAATTAGATAGAATGACATTTTCATTAATTTATAACAACATAAATGTTTTTCCCCCATTACCCTTAAAAGAGCCAGTTAATGTACATTTACATGAGGAAAGGGTCCTCTCTATGGAGGCTGCCATGTTTTTACAGTACTAAAAGTGAACGTACAACATGCAACTTCACCTTTAGAGGTCACCAAGTCTTACACACTACACCTTTAAACTAGGATTTTTCTGTATCCCTGGTCAAATAGCCTGGGGAGCTTTACCTGCTTCTGTTCCTCTCCAAGACCGTCCCACATGGAGGCCACAATCTTAGACACTTCCCCGAAGGTAGCGTTGGGATTCTGACCCTTGATGGCCGCCTGGGTGTCTCTGAAGAACAGGGCGTAAGCCGACACCGGCTTCTGAGGCTCATTGGGATCCTTCTTCTTCTTCTTCTTGGGAGTCTTGGGCTTCTTTGTGGGATCCATGGGAGCTGGACGCTTCTCGCCAATGACCTGCAACGATGAGCACTTTTTAGATAACAATTAACTACACAATCAATTGTTTATCAACTAGATCAGTGGTTCTCAACTGGTCTGGGTTCGGGACCCACCATCACCCCTTAAAGATGAGGCGAAAATGTTGGTGTCGGTTTTGTAGTTGTGTTTCACCTTGGTCAGTTAGCATATGAAAAGAAACGTCAGAGTTAGTAGTACGACAGGCCATTATCGCCACCTACTGTTAAGGACTGTGAATAGATAATCTGCTTCAAAATAAAAGCAGAGTATATCCTTTCTTTCTCGGTCAAAGGCTCTTCACCATCTGAAAATCGTTCCAGTTGAGAATCCCTTATTTAAAGGATCTCTTCGTCTAACACTGCCACCTACTGTTAACCTGTGTGAATTTACATCACTCCAAAAGCATAAAAAGTCCCCTTCAAAATAAAGTTTTTTACTTTTTTTCCTCAAGTCAAAGGCCCGTGACCTATTGAAAACAGGTCCGCCACCCACATTTGGGTTGCGACCCACCAGTTGAGAATCACTGAACTAGATCCTCTTCCTCACCCTGTTGCCGTCATCCTGGTCGTCTTCATTTATGGAACTGGAGGGCGAGGGTGTGGCGGACTTGCTGGCGGGTGGAGATGGAGAGGTGTGGGTGATGTTGGGTCCTCCCATGTTCAGGCTCAGCTGGCCGTTGAGTTGGGACTGGTTGATGGTGGTCAGCTGATTCCGTGAGATCATCCCGTTGGAGTTGCTCATGTTGATGATGGACTTCATTACCATGGCTGGGTTGGGCGGGTACTGGCGAAGGTGACCTGGTCCAACGTTCTGGGATAAAAGATAACGGTAATGTTTAATAAGTACATAATCACCTGAGTGCATGTATTGTCAGTAAGATAGAATGGGCCCTATACATTTACATCTGGAGAGGGTTTTTCGGCTGGCATGTTGTCTCACAATGTTTCTATAGTAGCCCAGAATGAAGAAACTAAATGCTACTGGACACTTAAAGGTGCAGTGTGTAAGATTTGGTAACAAGTTGCAAACCTATGGTAGCCCTCAGTTGTCGTTAAAACTCAAAAGATGTTACTATATATACATATATATCCACTTTTACTACTGTAAAAACATGGGTGGACATTAATGGGCTCATTTTAGGGTAATGGAAAAAAAACAAAATTAAGTGATTATTAATTCATGAAAATGTCAGTATGCAATTGTTTTGTAATATTTTTAGAAGTGACAAAATTGACCAAAATCTTACACACTGCACCTTTAATGATAACTGAGGTCTAAAATTGATTGATTCTACTTGCTTGGAGGATAAGTGTGAGGTGAGGGGTATTCAGCTGTACATGATTGATGTCCTTATGGTGATATCCATGGTGGTTAATAATGATGAGCATACTTGGGTGGAATACGTCCAAATGTACTGCAGCCCAGTGTATGAAGATCATAGTGCTGTGTCCCTTCACCAGAGAGGAAACCAGGTCATTGGATTCTTTGGATTGTTATATGGCAGATCACATGTCACCATGTCCTAACTCTTGAATGTCTCTATTATAGACCATGATAAATTATCTTGACACCCGAGGAGCCAGCTCTAAAGGCAGTAATAAATGGCTACACAGCTTCAGTTGATTCATTTCAAATCTCTATTGTATGGAAATCTGTGACAGTCTTTCACTGCCCGTTCCCCCTGGAGGCAAAAAGTGGACTCAGTCCCCCCTTAACTTCAAATTCCACTATACATTTGTACACATGTCAGTTCTGTGTGAGGTGGCCACAAGCCTTTACGCCTTGGTGTAATGCCATTTAAAAGTTATAACTCTGAACGAGGACCCAATCATAAATCATGTTTGACAAACCAGAGGGAAAAAATACTTCTATCTACAGTAATCAAATCCATAAATCAACCAGTTGAAGGTATGAAGCTTTAAAAGCTCTGGACAGGACCTTTCCCTTAATGTAATAACATTCAAAAAATTAACTTTTCATGTGTTAATGGTGCAGTGTGTAAGATTTTGGTCAATTTGATCACCTCTCAAAATATTACAAAACAATTACATAATGATACTTTCATGAATTTATAATCACGTAAATGTACTTTTTCCAACCATTACCCGAAAATGAGCCCATTAATGTATATTTACATGGGGCAGTGCTCTGTATGGGGGCCACCATGTTTTTACGGTGGTAAAAGTGGACGTACTAAACATCTTTTGGGTTTGAATGACAACTGAAGTCTACCATAGGTTCTCCTGCATGCTCAGAAGGGTGAGGTGATGATACAACATGCAATTTCACCTCTAGATGTCACCAAATTGAACACACTGCACCTTTAAAAAAACATTCAGTTGTTGAAAGAATCTTAGCAAAGGTATAGGTAACATGTTTCATTGTTGTGAGGGTGAAATCATGAGGTCTGCTCGCTCCCCAGAGAGGAGACTGATCACAGAGGCAGTGAAGCTGACATGGAACAGAGGAGGGGATGTGAACACAACAGAAAGAGGTGATTTGTTCTCCCTGGATACATCCATCTGGTATTCAGCAGCACAAACTCAATCTCTCCCAACATCAACACATCATAAAACCCACGCACCTGGCTTTATTGAAAGAACCTTATGAATGCCTGTCTTCCAAAACAATATCGGAACACCATTTCAGACAGAAATATATTGCACCCACAATCCATTTCTCCCTCTCTCTCTCTCATACAACTGCTGCTTATCATAAACACAATCTATGAAGTGAGAGGGAGAGAGAGCCATATTTACATGAGAAAAAATTGAAGACATATTGTCGCGGTTCAGTTTTCCCTCACAAATAAAAGCTGCGATAAACAAGCCTACGACCAAATGACACATATCTGCAACCCACCACGTTCCAATTGCTATTGTCATCTTCATTACCGGGAACACGATGGCTCGCAGTTTGCCCTCTGCTCGCTGTGAACATCAAAGACGCACACACTGAGCTCATTAGTCGTGGCCATCTGTACCATAACTCTTCTGCCCAATCCCGACCATGCACTTTCGTATTGGAGAAATGCCCCGTATTGCCATTTCGACTGGCATATGATTTTTTTTATCAACACATGTTCGATGTTAAAGGTGCAATGTGCAAGATTTGATGACATCTAGAGGTGAAGTTGCATGTTGTATCATCACCTCACCCTAAACTGTCTAAGACAAAATTCATGAAAATGTCAGAACGTAAATGTTTTGTCATACTTTTAAAAGTGACACAAATTACCAATATCTTACACATTGCACCTTTATATCAATTTGCCTCTATTATACAGGTATTTAAAGGTGCAGTGTGTAATATTTGGTGACATCTAGAGGTGAAGGTGCATGTTGTATCCATCCCCTCACCCCTCACCAGTATCCCCCCCAATGCCACTACCCACCTCCCCTGGAAGATTAAGTTAATCAAAAAAATATATTTTTCTATATAGCGACAGATCACAACAGACATCATTTACGCTTCCCTTTTCTATATAGAGCAGGTCTATACCTTGTTCTTTTATTAAACAAACTAAAAAACATATGGTATATATCTTACTTATACGTCAACATGTCATTTCTGCCTCTACATGGTTACAGTTCTACTTCTCCTCCGCTCTCTGTTACACAGCGGAGCCTCGATCCGCGTGCACGCACACACACACGCACACACACGAGCGCACTCGTTCACGTTAACACTCTCCCACCAGCAGACTGAGAGCGCATGTCAGAAAGTAATAGTTCAGTTCTGATCATGACTGTTGTCATTAAAATAAACACATTCTGTCTGCCTCCCCCGCCCCCTCTGAGCGCATGTGTGAGAGTGTCTATTCCGCCCCACCCCTGTGAACCTAGGGGAAACACTAGCATGTAATTGTTTGGAAATATTTTCAGAAGTGACAAAAATGACCTAAATCGTACACACTGCACCTATAAAAGAATAAGCACAGATGATGATCACATCCAAGATCCTATCTGGGATAGGTTTGCAGCTCGTGTTACAATATAGTTACGTCAGTGAATCAGCAGCATTAGCATCTCAGATACGAATGAAACGATAACAGCTAATAATGCGTGTGAAAGAAATCATCTTAAATCACATTCGCCTTGATTGTGAAAATGAATCCTGCGCGAGGATGTTTATTTATATGTCCCTCTGCCTTCGCCTCATTTGCATTTTGATTGCAGCATTGTCAGTAGTCACAGCAGACACCCCGAGCAGATATTTTGATAGTGATCGTAAATCTACAAGTAAGTCCTTATCTTGAGTACACAGTGGCCAGATGTGCCCTCCTCAGTCAGGATTGTATCTTTGTGTTTGCATGTCAAACACTAACAAGCTGAAATCTACTCTGCGATCAATAAAGATCTCCTTTTTGTGCCAAATTCCCCCATTGTGTTGCTTTTAATGTCAAAGCAGGGATAGCTGGCATCAACATAACAAACAAGATGAAGAAAAATTTGCTTGTTTGGTACATTATTGACGGCTTTGTGCGCTTCCAACACTCCACACGTGGGCACATAAAGAGTTTTTGAAAACGTTTGACAATGTGTGAAACCTTTTCCACCATAAAACGCCAGGCCAATAAATAAACACAGTGGCTGGACTCTGAACGCAGCATTATGCATTCGTCTCGGCGATAACAATCTCAACACTGTGAGGAACTGGTCTGTTTTGAAAGATATTGGAAATCAGAATTTTTTTTGGGGGGGGGGCAATTTATGAACAGTGGCACTATGTACTAAGCTGTAACCAGCTGAAAAGAATGTTAACAAGTTCAATTTCCATTCAATCAATGCCCGAGCTCTTGGAAATGTTCCATGGCAGGAGAGGGGTAAAATCATCTATATGGTAATTATAAGGATGAATCCCCCAGTAACTTTCGCCAGCATGAAAGGTCAGTCCTATTAAAGATAGTTTATCAGCACTCTGCACATATTCCTTTACTCGCCTTCTAAACGCATACATCATTTTTTTCCTTTCCCCCTGTCCATTTTCTGCAACCTGCTGAAGACTGTGCTTAAGCCAAATGAGAAAAATGGAATTGTGAATGCCAGTAAAGGCTATAATAGCGTGAAGATAAATTGTTTTTCTTTCCTCGTGCCCCTGTCTCAATCAAACACACCTCCCTCTCTCTCTCTCTCTACATGCCGTGCAAACTCAGTTTATCTATCTCACCAACCTCTAACCCCCCCACTTATAAACAAATCTCTCTCCCTTAGAATACAAGGCACGGGAAGGCTCCTTCCCCCTCGGTCCGTTGCAGCCGCTGACCCATACCTCTTTGACCATCTCTCCTGATGCATTATGGGTATTTAAAACTTGTCCAACATGACATCATTTCATATTTCGGAGCTGCCCGAGAAAAGTAAATTATAGAATCAATCATGCAGAAGGTCAAGCCGAGTCTTCATTACAAGCACTGCTTGCCTGCATGAATATCTTTCATTTCTGACTGACCCAATATGTCACAATGGCTGTCAGTCGAGGGAGAAAAGAAGAAAGAAACGGAGCGAGAGAGGGGGGGGGGAGAAAAAAAATCCACTCTCTTAAATTGATGTACAACTCATGTCAGTGCTTCTTGGCTTGGAAGAGAGATAAGAGGGAAGTGTAGAAAAAACATGCTTTCTGCAACAGTGCCTGCATTTTTCCATTTGATTCAGAATATAGCGGTTTCTGACCAGTCAAAACAGAGGGCATTATACTTGCTGGTAATCTCCACAATATCAAAGCATATCAAATCATGTGAACAACAAACTGCAAAGGGCTTTTTTTTCTCAGCTTTCGTCTCTTTGCATGATGCATGCGGCTCAAAGGCTGCTCCGTGTTCCACATTGGCATATCTTTGCCGCGGCAGAGCTAATGACATGAGAAGCTGCCGTGTTTTGTAATGAAAAACATATAATGCCTCACCTCGTTTCTGTAAACGTAATAAGACAGAGGGGCCTCATGTCTCCTAAATATTGATTTTAATGTGTAATACAACTGGTTCGACGACTGCAGGGTTCAAATCCAATCACTAGGACACAGAGCCCCATTTTCAGTACATCCTTACAAGTGTCAGAAAAAAAAAAATCTCAAATATGGCAGAGGCACCAGGTGTTTTTTGAAATGGAACCCAGAGACCCTCGCTGTGCAGCGAGGAGAGAAATCGAGGAGAAATTGTGAATAAAGCAATACTGGCAGCTCTAACTCCAGTGCTATTTGGCACTATTGAGACTCAATCACAGATCAGGAGGACACATGCTGCGAGACAAAAATGAGAGTCAGAAGCTTGTTAGGAGAGCAGATTAAATAAATAATGACTCCAGATCCAGGGTTTCGCCAGGCATGTTGCAGTTGAGAGAATGTACTTCTCTTTGTAGGGAGCCCAGCATTTGTGGCCAATTTGCCAGACATACACCGAACATTATGGGGGGAACAGGAATTAGCAGAACACTTGGCAACGCAATGACATGGAGGAAGCTTTTGAAAATAGCCCAGGTATATTCTCATTAACGGTGTGGTGTCTAAGATGTTGGTCGTTTTTGTCACTTCTAAAAATATTACAAATCAATTACATAATGACATTTTCATGTATTTATAATCACCTAAATGTTTATCTTTGCCATTACCCTTAAATGAGCATATGAATGTATATCTACATGAGGAGGGGGGTCCTCTCTATGGAGGCCGCCATGTTTTTACAGTAGTAAAAGTGGATATACTAAACATCTTTTGAGTTTTAATGACAATAGGTCAATAGGTCTCCCATAGGTTCTCCTACATGTTCAGAAAGGTGAGGGTGAGGTGATGTATACAACATGCAACTTCACCTCTAGATGTCACCAAATCTTACACATTGCACCTTTACGGTCTGATAAGACGACAGGCTTCCGCTCGTACAGCTGAATATTCTGCTCAACAACACAGAGAATGAAAACCAGGACAAGTGTTTGGGAAATGTGAGCACAGTGGCTTGATGAAAAATGTAATTGCAACAGTGCTTGGTTTATTTGTTTGCCCCTGCAGCCATAACAAATAACAGAGAATGTAATCATGTATATAAGGTTGTCATCCCTTTATCAGTGCGCTGACAAAATGACAAAACGCCCCTCTTAGGGCCTCCGTAAATCATTGTCTCTGTTTATAGAATGTGCGGCTGAAAAAGAAGGCACTTGTTACTTATCTCATTTAAAAAGTTGCATACTCTTTTTCAAGATGGAGATAAACACGCAGATGAATAGAATTTCTACAGGCATTGTCACAAGACTTTTGGGGATCAATCCCATTTATGGGGAAAAATGAAGGGCCACCGCCAGCCTTACCCGCCGTACAATGTGCGATGACTGATAACAAGTGAGTGGTGTGCCGACGACAATGCCACGAGGCAGGGAGCAGAAAGCCATATTCTCTGGCTGGGTTTTTAATAGAGTCTCCGCACAATCAGAGACATGAGCCATGCAAATGGTGTTAAAGAGGAATAATGTTTGAGAATCAAATCTAATCCTCCAGCAAGTCGTGAGAAAAGTCGGGAATGTAATTGTGTCAAGGTTCTGTTTCTTCCAGATGTAGAAAGCTTAACTGACCATGAAATGAAAATTCTTTAGGCAGAAGCCTGGTGGGGGCTCGCTCACTGTATGCAGCAGCAGAGATATTTTAAAAGCTGCAATTATTACACATGCCAGGAGCATGGAAGCAGGCAGCAGAGCTGTAAAATTTTATAGGCTTTTCCCATATGGAATGTAAATAAATATCTCTAATATCGGTGTGAATGGACAAATGTACATTGAGAAGGGATGGCGATGGGGGCTGAGACACATTCATTCATTTCATAATGATCACTCTCTCTGTGCCTCGTGGTTCACAAAGCAAATTCAACATCACTATCATCATCCCTCAGCTCATACCTTTGTCCTTTTCGTTTTCTATTCTCCTAAATGAATCTTCCGTTTTTGTAATAGCTCTGTGAGACAACTAGTCAGCCAGTGACATTTCCATTTTTCCTCCTCAATGCCTCCGTGATTGTGGCATTTTGAAAATGTCTTTCCTTCCCCGAGACAACAATCTCACAATCTTATGGCACATAACAGTGCGAACATAAAGAGAGTGATTACTTTGTACTGCTGCTGTTCTGTTTGATCATCTGTGCTCCTGGAAACGAGGATTAAGCCAAAAACGTTGTGAGTCACAATGTTATGTGTTTTTTTGTCCACACACAAACAGCTTTTCAAGTCACGGGGATGTAAAGCATGAAAATAAAGGCACAATGTGTAAAGATTTGTTTTAAATCAATTTCCAACCCTATCATTCATTGCCTGAGACTGAGACCTTTACATAAAGAGCAGATTGGTTCTACATAAGCTGCCATGTTGGACTAACATGTTTATATAGTGGCCCAGATTGGACATAATCAATACTTTTTGAGCTTTACAGGTGCAGTGTGTAATATTTTGGTCATTTCTTGTCACTTCTATCTCTAGAAATAGAATTACAAAATGACAATGTATGACTTGCTTTTTACATAACCCTAAAACCAGCCCTTTAATGGATATTTAAACCAGGAGTAGGTCCACCTTAAGGGGGCTGCCGTGTTTTTACAATAGCCCAGAGTGAACTAAACATCTTTTGAGCTTTAATGTCATCTGAGGGTTACAAGAGGTGCTCCCTGCATTCTTAAATGGGAGGGCTGATATGATGAATAGAATACGCAATTTCTCCAGTAGATGTCACCAAATCTTACACACTCCATGCTTGAAAGATAACAAGGCTACCATAGGTTCTCAAACATGATTGGAAGGAAGGGAGACGTGAGGGGTATTCAGCTGCAACAGGTAACGTATCCACTAGATCTTGTAAAATCCTACAAATGCAGCAACAATGATCGAACATCTTATTTGCACATGTTTACTGTTGCTTTCTGTTTACTATAGCTCTTTGAGTCGTGAGTCGAAAGGTCTTGGATAATATGTACTAACAAAGGTCAAAAAAGTATTGGTAAAAATATGAGGGAAAAAAAAGTTAGGGAGCAATTGTTTTGGTTTTGAAATGACAACCTTGGAAGTAAGTAAGTAAAGTATCCACAGCAGTGTAGTCAAAGCCAAAGACAACGTTCCACACAAAGCATGTGTCCACCCTGAAGACCACACGAGACGGTTGACAGAACTGTGCATCAGCACTTACAGCAACTGCACCAAAAAAACTTTCATGGGCATCATGAATTAAGTATGAGCGCGTGAAACCAGGGCACTTTTGAGTCCCACTTTCACCGTCCTTCTGGGGCCGAATGTGCTTTGTGCTCTAACACCTGTGATCCATTCACATCTGCTCACCTTACAGAGGGGAGGATTGTCCACGGTGTGTCTGCTCTATTTTACTTTAAAAACATACTCACAGTGAGTAACATAATATCATGACATTTACTCTGTGTGATCATATACCTTCTGTGTAGTAAACAAGGCCAGATGCTGTGCCAGATGCACTGACATGAGGCGAGCAAAAACTGTGAAGGTGACATCATGGTTCAGTAAAAGACTCTTTTAAAGGTGCAATGTGTACGATTTAGGTCATATTTTTCATTTCTTAAAAAATTCCAATTCTAAAATTCCAATAATGCATTTATAATCACCTAAATGTTTTTTTTTTCCCCATTACCCTTAAATGAGTCCATTAGTGTGTATTTACCTGAGGAGCGGCCGCCATGTTTTTTACAGAGGTAAAAGTGGACATACGAGACATTCTTTGAGTTTTAATGACAACTGAGGTCCACAATAGGTTCTCCTGCATGCTCAGAAGGGTGAGGATGAGGTGATGGATACAACATGCAACTTCACCTCTAGAGGTCAGCAAATCTTATACACTGAACATTTTAGGGCTTTATGCGTCTAGCATTAGAGATCTCCAGTAGTTTAGTCGTCTAAATCATATCTTGGACATCAGTTCCCTCATCTGGAGCTGTGACTATGAGTAGGACACATGCTGGATTAATGCTAGTGCATGATTTGGTGTATTTAGATTAATAGGGAATAAACAGGCTTTTGATTTATAACTTTCATAAATGCATGAGAGTACTCACCACAGGTTGCGCGTTGTTGACAGACATGCCTTCCTGGTCCATCATGTTGCGTGAGATGGTAATAGAGGGCAGATCCAGGCTCTGAGGGGGAAACTGGGGGATTAATGGACCCCTGTGTGAAGGTGGGGGCTCAGGCATCCCTGGGAAAGGTGAGTCCACGTCTGATAAACCCATGCCGGACTCCGTCTCCGGTGGAGGTGTGATGGGAGGGATCTCAAACTCCTCGTCACCCAAACTGGGCGTGTGGAAAGTCTGGAAAAGAAGGGAGGAAAAAGGCAAGTAAGAAACTCTGCCAAAGAGTCTTTCGTACAACTTGAAAAAGCAAAAATATCAAGCAGCAATCACAGGAGAGAGCGGATACATGATAAAAGCCTTTAATCTTGGGGAATGGAAGATGTTGGGTTGAAGTGCAGTGGAAATACACGTCGCAGGGAGATGGGTTTAAAGAAAATTTTCAAAGATTATTACGCCTGGCCAGAAGTGTTTCTTTTTGTTCCGTGTGCTTGCACACTTAAATCTGCTCATCAAACAGCCTAATCCTGCTGCCATTCGAATTAAAGCTTTTGGTCACACTTAATTTGCTTATGTGCCATCTTGGAGATGGGACTGTTCACCTACTTTGGTCTTGTAGTCATCTGTACATCGTATTGCTCTTGACTTTGGAAAGCCAACACATTCATATTCTGTGATTCCTCACAATGACCATGTTACAGAACCACTTTAAAATGCAGCTGAACATTGGGCCAAACAACGAGCTATCTTAGGGCGACAGGTTTGGCAGCTTTACATGTCTTTAAAGCAAAAGGAATCTTTTTCTAAAAGTAATATGGATTTGACTGCGAGTACAGTTTGGCATCCTGCTTGGCAGCCTTGTGGAATACTTCTAAAAAGAATCATATTTATATTATAAGAGCCAGCACTGTTGGAAATCATGTTGACAATGCAACAAAAAGAGGGCAGCTCTGCTTTGGGACCGTTTCAGGTTGATGTCAAACACTGCATCTTTATCTTCACATCAAATTTACAGCAGTGTTTAAGACCTGCCTCTGGCAACCTCATCAACAATTTCTCACTCTTTACAAAAACTGACAACATTGCCGCACATGTAAAGCGTCATTGTCAAGTTGTCACATAAGAATCCTCATACTGGAGCAGAGGTGAGGTTCAACTAATCTCAAAAGGAATCTACTCTCAACAACACAGCTAACCAGCTTGCCTGTCTTGCCTGTCTCTGTTGGCTCTGTCTCTTTGTCTCCGCAATTGGATTGAATAACAGAAGGGAGACAACGGAGGGAATATGCCAACACAGCCCTTGATTAGGGAGTATTAATGTTCTTCTTGCTTGCTTTAGCACACAGACACTTGAAACTAATTCATTGCCTAGTCAGGGCAGCTGTCTTGACAAGCGCTGATGAATTCCTGTGGCAGAGACGGTTAATAGAGTTTTCATTCCGCCCTCTTCCGTCTCTCTTCCAGCTGCCTGCCCACTGTCTCACTTTTCAGTGCTTGTTTCTCAGCGAGAGAATCAGTTCTCCTTTCAGAGGAGAGCTGAGGTCATATTCATCACCCCTGGCCTCTGGCTCACAGACTGCAGAATAAATCCCAAGAACCTTCAGTGTATGAATGAGTGGCTCCCGGTCTTGTTGTCATGTTGTGCTACTCAAAATCCTCTGGTTGACAGCTTTGTGTTTACATGAGCATGTAAATGAAGAACATGAAATTGAACTATAAAAAAGGTGCAGTGTGTACTATTTCGGCCATTTTTGTCACTTCCGAAAATATTGCTAAACAATTACTGACATTTTCATGAATTTGTAACATTATTACTATTATTTTTCCCCATTACCATTAAATTAGCCCATTAATGTATATTCACATGAGGGTGGGGGTCCTCTCTACAGGGGCCACCATGTTTTTACCAGTAAAAGTGGAAGTACTAAACATCTTTTGAGTTTTAATGACAACTGAAGTCCATCATTGGTTTCTCTGCATGCTCAGAAGAGTGAGGGTAAGGTGGTGGATACAATATGCAACTTCACCTCTAGATGTCACCAAATCTTACACACTGCACCTTTAAGTTGACAAAACCAATCTGCTATCGATGTAAAGATCCATCATCACGTATGAAAGATGAGAGCTCGTCCATCATCTCAGACTTCATTCATCTTATTTGCCTTTGCCCGGTGGAGCAGGGTAAATCTCCACACCAGCCTTGAGCTCTCCCATGCCCCTTACATCTGTATTATATCATGTCGCAATCAAACAGCAGTCATTCGCTATTATAATCTCTACAGATCAGATGGATACAGATCCAGCCCTTGGTCTCTTTTCTATTGCAGTGATACAGCAAGGGCACGTTTGGCTGCATTTTGTTCACTTGAGCCCCTGCAGGGATACTTTTGAGGGGAAAGATGTCACCATGGATACAATTTGCTGAAGTAGGTTTCCTGTGGTGTCACACTGGTCTAAGGTAAATCAGGTCATCGCTATGGTATATAGGCCATTGGATCCTATAAGCTGGTCCAACAACTTAAATTCCAGGGCTAAGCAAAATATTTGACTTCTAGGTGCAGTGTAAGATTTCAGTCAATTTTTGTCACTTCTTTCTATGGAAGTAGAATTACAAAACAATTATATAAATGGACAGTTTTCCAAATGTATAATCAACCCAATGTTGACTTGCTTTTTACATCTTTTATGTATATTTACGCCAGGAATGGGTCCTCCCTATGGGGGTCGCCATGTTTTTACAATAGCCCAGAGTGGATGTCCTTAACATCTTCTGAGCTTTAATGACAACCGAGGGCTACCATAGTTGAGGTGATGGATAATATGCAACTTCACCAGTAGATGTCACCAAATCTTACACACTGCACCTTTAAAGAAGATGGGCTGAGGTGAGCTTGTCTTTTACAGAAGAGAAGTGAACGTTATTTGAAACACAGACGTGTACTCCTATACAAAGAAAAAGAAATCACCGGATCAGTATCGAAGACTGCACTTTGACTCCCCTTTTTTGAAGACAGTACAAGTTAGCATTATGCACCAGGGGCACTAATAATGGAGACATGGTGTTTGTGTCTCATTTGGGGGCAGAGAATATGTCAGCAGTCTGCAAAGAAAAGGCTCTCTCCCTGGGGAAGAAGTGCCAGATTTTACTGGAACCCACAGAGTGTTAGATTGTTGCACACTGTCTGGTGTCATTTCACATAAAGCCAGTCTAATTCTGCACCAGGAGCAGCTTAGGGGGCTCTGATCGGAGATTAAGAGATGCACAATCCACTTTCTTTGTATCAGCAGCCTGATTATCCATTTACATTGTTCTGAAAAGCTCAGCAGAGCCAAGTGCCAAACCAGATGCTGGATTGGGATGTGCCGGCATGTAAATTTTTAAAGGTAGGGAACAGAGGCAGAAAGAGATTGAGAAGTGCATTAGGGTCTTTACACTGGCAGCCATTGGGTTTGCTGGTGTTCACTTTAAAAGGCTTAAAGGTGCAGTGTGTAAGATTTGGTGGCATCTACTGGTGTAGTTGAATATTGTATCCATTATCTCACCCTTCCCATTCAAGCATGCAGGAGAACCTATGGTGGTCAAGTCATACACTGGGGTGGTTATACATTCATAAACATGTCTCTAAATCATTGTTTTGTATTTCTATTTCAATAGATAGAGATGACAGACATTGATAGAAATCGTCCACACTGCACCATTAAAAGGCTTAAGAGGCCTCAAACTAGTTTCGCAGAAATTTGGAACTCCAACTACAACTACTGCTTACTTTGTTTTTCCAAAGTTCTAATAGTAAAAACAATAGTAATCCAATCATAAACCTATTAAATCAATTATTAGTCTAGAAACAAAGTGGTTGACCCAGTGACTCAGCATACAGCAGGCTCTGCCCTCCATACTGGTAGAGTGGATACTAATGATCCACCACAGATTTTTAGTTTTAGAGTAAGTGATCCGCATTAATTCTGGTGGTCAACACAACAAGTGAGCTTCATATAGATTGATTTAACTCTATATAAATGAAGCCTTACTTCACAGTTCACAATCATAGACATATACAGAAATAATATGGAGATGCATATCATTATTTCACCTCCTGACATCTGATCCCTTCTGAAGAACATTTTTATGCAATATTCTAAGCCCTTCAATAAATGTAGTAATGCAATTCATAGAAGCAATGGCTGAGACTTGTCAAAGGCAGCAGTATGCAATTACTGTATAGAATAGGTTTCAGGGATCAATCAAGGCAGGAATGAGGATCCAGTTTCAAATATCTAGACAGGCAGAGTGCAGCTACTCAAATGACAACATCAACCATGGCAGCCCTAATCAACATTACTTCAAGTCTGGATCATTTGTAGTCCATTTCTACATATGTATAGTTCATTACATGTCTCTAATTTGATTGGGAAAGTAAAATGATACATCTGAGTGGAACACAATCTCACAACACAGTATCCGGTTCCCTGAGGGGAGCAGTCAAGCTTTCCCTGCTAAGATATATGCTTTACCAGGCACTCCAAGGTCATCTTATCTCATCCGCTAAGTGCATAAGGTAAACGATACACTGGCCATCTAAACAGCAAATACAGGTCTGCAGCTTGGATGTAGAAGCATTCTCCCTGGAGCACAGGGCACAGTATTGTTGTGCAATTGCATCAAGATGCAAAGATACTTTATATCTATCAATACATGTAAGACAGGGTGATGCGCTAAAAGTGAAAAGTGAAACTAGGCAAGAAGAAACAAAAGGTCTTTCCAATTATAAATCTTTAAAGGTGCAGTGTGTAAGATCTGGCACATTTTTGTCACTTCTAAGAAATATTCCAAAACAATTAGATAATGACATTTTCATAAATTTATAATCACCTAAATGTATTTTTTCCATTACCCTTAAATGAGCCCATTAATGTATATCTACATGAGGAGTGGGTCCTCTCTCTGAGGGTCGCCATGTTTGTACAGTAGCCCAGAGTGGATGTACTAAACATCTTTTGAACTTGAAGGCTATGATAGGTTCTCCAGCATGCTCAGAAGCGGGAGTGTGAGGTGATGGATACAACGTTCAACTTCCCCTCTAGAGGTCACTAAATCTTACACACTGTACCTTTAATTCAATTCTGAAGAAATCAAACACACCCTTGGTCAATAAAGCACTCTGCTGCTTCATGATACATTCATCCTAAAGCAAACTCTATGCCTCAAATCCCTGTCCCTGCATGGCACGGTGCACAGAAGAAATTACACAATGTCTATTGACACATGGCATAATTTCAGCTGGTCAGGCAACTCCAAACATTCTGGTTCATTAATGACCAAGGAGGATGTTCATTAATGAACTCAAATGTCAGAGCCAAAAAGATTCCCAGGTGGTCCTTGGAGGGAGATATCTGGTAGTGTTTGTTATGACAAGATGGTCAGTCACAAAATATGGACAAAGTCACAATAGATGCGTAACTGTAACCACAGTAGCAATGTCACGTTGTTATGATTCTCTTCTCTACACTGCCTCTTGTATTCAGTACCTTTGTGATATCAGACCTGATGCAGCAGTGATGCAGTGGTGAAATAAGACACCGTGAGGCAGTCTTGATACTTAATAACTGAAAGGTGTAAATCACCTACTCTCTAGCATGTTCACCCGTGTAATAAAAAGCTAGGTGAACCTTCAGTGTGAAAGAAACAATAAGGACTTACTCTCCTGTTGTACCCTCAGGCGAATGTAGTGTCATTAAAGGTGCAGTGTGTGAGATTTCCGGTCAAGGTCTGTCACTTTTTGGAGGACTAGGATTACAAAATAAGTATATACTAATGTTTTTACAGATGTATATTCAGCTAAATGTATGACTTCCTTTTACCCTAAAATGAACCCTTTAGCGTATATTTACATGAAGAGACACAAGATGCAACATCACCACTAGATGTGACCAAATCATACACACTGCACCTTTAAGCAGATGAATATAGCATTGCAGTGGTGGGAGACTTCGCAAACTCACAGATGAAGCTATGTTAATCTTAAATTAGCTAAGATTGCAGCAAACAATATGTTGGACACTCCATAGCATAACAAACGGCATCTTCGCTATTTCCTTCTGAGTACAATACCATCTGTGCCTCAACACTAGAAACAGTTGTTCCTTTTGATAAAATGCAAATGAATCTGAGCTGTTTTTTTGTTTTGTTTTTTTTAATCAAGGAGCACTCCGTTCACCACCACCACCCACATGCCCCATCCCCCCTTCCCTGACTGCCACAGTGGGCCCTCACAGCTGGGGGGCTGAATGCCTCTCCAAGCAGCTTGTGTTGGCTCGTCCTTGGTGCAGTGGGCCTCAGCAGCCCGTGGACACAGAGGATGCTTCCACTCAGCAAAAAATGGAGCGGGGGGGTTACACTTCTTCTGTAACACTCTGTGACTTTGTGATGCAGCCACTTCATGAGCATGGGGGCACGCATGGCCCAAAAAGCTCCTGAGCGCCATCATCTCTGTCGCGTCTGGACTGCTCGATCGGCATGAATGATAAAACAATGAGGTTAACAATGACAGCACAGAATTCTGGAGCTATGCTTTTTCGCTGTGCCTTTTGAATCCAGATTAATCTCCTCTGCTAAACTGAGTGAGATTGGCCTGTTGGAACCACAGAGGATGAGGAGTATTTTTGGCGCACTTGTCTCTAATGACAGGGCAGCCAAGTGGGTGGAGGGGGGAAATAAAACGTGTAAATTTAGCAGCTGTTAGAACTTGGAGAGGCAGTTCTTTACCTCCGGAGAAACAAATGTTCCCTGCTTTTATTTTAATGCAACAGTTACAGTGCAAAGAGTTATTAGGCAGCTTCGCAGCCAAAGATTGTCGGTGACATTTCTTTTTGTATAAGAGCCAGCACACAGAGTGGCTCAGAGAGTGACTGAACCACTTTCATTATGTCTTCTTAAAAAAGGGACGAATGAAAACAGGTGTTTATATCCTCAGCTTCCCGGCGTATCACTTTATCTTGGGGAGTGCAGTCGAGGCAGTCGGATCACATCAACATCAGCTCTTAGACTGTATTGTGAGACAATATAGGATGAGCTGCAGCCTATCTTTTCATAAGCCAAGGAGTTTATGTTGTGTCTCAGGACGGGCTGCATTTCAACAGGCGGTATTCGGGGGAATAAAATAAGTTGGATATATGAAAAACAGAGGACTTCAAATCTGTGTTTTTGTTATTTATATTTTTGAGGGGTTTATTTCAAGAAGCAAAAGGGATTTTGCTTCGTGATATTGGTTTTCCATTCTTCATTTAAAAATTTCCTAAACAGTGTATCACCACAAATTCAAACAAAAGCAGAAACTCTTTTTATATGTGACTTCTACGACAAAGTCTAACCTAAAAGAAACAGGTCTGAATGTATTAGCATACAAAAAAATGAGACTCTGTATATTGCTATAGATATGGGAATGTTATAGAATAGAGCACATGTGTCTAACTCGTGGCCCATGGGCCAAATATGACCTGCAAGATTATTATACGTGGCCCACGAGAGCTTAAAGGCATATGATTGTCTAAATATGAAAGTCTATAGAGCATGCACTGCCCACGTATGTATGTATAGCAACATATTCAGTGTGTTTACTGCGTGTTTACATTTTCACATGCATGTCAATGCATATACAATATTTGTAACTTGAATACATAGTAATCAGATATGAAGACAGTTATTTTACAATGTGTTAAGTAGTAATTCCCTTTGGTCCCACAAATAAAATTGGCCCCTTGAGAGAAACCATATTGCTCATGTAACCCCTGGAAAATGAGTTTGACACCCCTGGAAAAAAGTATACTCACATCGCCAGCAGCAAGAAGGGCGCCGTTCGCCTCTGCCATGTTCATGTAGTTGTTATTCTGGAACTGCAAATGACAACAAAGAAACGCACAATCAGCCACTGGTGTTCAGATACCATCCTCTGTCTCCGAAGCCCTTCCTCTTTCATAATAGACACCTGTCACTCAAACGGATTGTCACACTCGGGGCTCAGAATGTTTACACACCGTGTTAACCCCCTTTCCTCTCCACATACCGCCACTCTTGCCATTATCAGGACTCAACAAGAGGTATGTGGGAGGCCCGGGCCAATTGGAACCAGGCGTAATGAGAATCTGGTCTGGCTATTCAGCTCTTATGGGATGGCAATTAAGGATATGTTTACATCACAAAGCCAAGTATCGAGATGCAGTGGCAGGTTATTAACTTCAAATAACCTAAGGGAGTGTAAAGATACTGTGCTATAAGAAGGTGGGATTTTTTTTTTTACATGTATCTGTACTTACCACTGATCTGATTGATATTACTTTAGTGCAACAATGAAATAAAAATGCTCACCCCATAATATCAGAATTGATGTGAGTGTAATAACAGAAGCAGTAGCTGTGAAACAGTGCATGTCACACTATAAGACAGCCGATAAGCCATTAAAACCCTGTACTTTGATAAGAAATAACATGTTTTCACAACATCCCTCCCCGCCCCCCACAACCCACACATAGCCTGCTGGCAAAATGGCAGCCACTTCCTTTCTTCGGAGACACAGCCACACTGACAGGTAGGAACAATGGGACATAGAATGAAGAATTATGGGCTAGCAGCTGGGCCCAGGAGCACAATGCACCTCTCTGTGAGTGAGGAGTGCAAAAAAAAAAAAAAATACAGCCTACACGGCTCAAAGGAGAAAGAATCGCAGTGCATTCACATCTTCACAAGGTTCCACTGAGAACACTCTCTGTTTCCGACAAAGCTCTGGTAATCTCCTCTCTGTGTTTATTACAAAGTCACTCTCTTAAAACATTATGAGCAATGAGGAACTCAAATGAGACGGAGGGAAAAACCACGTCTTATCTGAGCTGAAGCCAAACAATAGTGGAAACAAATTAAGATCAGAGTGAACTGAGAAGTACATTAATATATTTTCCAGCCCTTTTGTGTTTTTTTTTCTTTTCTGCTTTTCTTCCGAGCAGTTAGTATGCGAATGTAATTACCAAAAGAGCTGCTGCTAATCAACCGCGAATGGTATCCATTAATTAGTCTATGCCCTGGAGAGAGAGTGGGGGGGAATCAGCAGCAATGTTAACAGTGTTACGCTCCAATGAGAAGAGGGAGCCACAAGCCCCGCGAGCAAATGCTGAAGCAGGTGGTTTGCGCCACCTTATACCTGGAGCTGCCCCACTAAACTACATCTGACTCCAGCACTGGGGGTTAACATGTTTGCACAGAGCGCTCACATAAACATACAAAGACGTGAACACACATGGGGGACTTGTGGGCGTCAAGTGAGAAACATCTGTCAATAGCGAGCCCTCCACTTCCCAGCTGTGTGTAACTTTGAGACATAACATGGTTGGGTTACGTCAGCCGCTCGGCTGGTAATTAACCTTATGCCGGGCTTATCTTGGAAGTGTTACTCTGTTCCCCCCCTCTTCTTTTAGATAACAAATTGAAGTCTCAGAGATATCCCTCTCTATTCAAGCACTAGGAACATTGCTCTGATGGTGGGGGGAGATATGGCTTCATGCAGTGCTGTCTGTGTTTCCTCTACCTCTGTCTCTCTTTGGAGAGGAGGGGGACCAGAGCATTGCTCGTTGTTGTAAATTGACTCTTGATAAACTAGGGACATATGAGAGGAATAGAAACAGATGTGTAATCCTCTAATACAGATGAGTGTTTACTGTCTACCTGTTGCATGGAAAAAGTCAGTAAAATCTCCTTTACACCAATATAAGCCAGTATGTGTCGAGTTTTTAAACACTTGTCAAAAGACGTAACTGAACATTTAAAGGTGCGGTGTTTTGCGGTGATTTTAGTCATTTTTAACACTTCTATTTGTAGAAAAATAATACAAAACAATTACATATTGACATTTTCATAATCACCTGAATGTAATTTTGTTTCCATTACTCATAAATGAGCCCATTAATGTATATTTACATGAGTAACGGGTCCTCTCTATGGGGGCCACCATGTTTTTACAGTAGCCCAGAGTGGACATACCAGACATTTTATGAGTTTTAATGACAACTCAGGGTTACCATAGGTTCTCCTGTATGTTCAGAAGGGTAAGTTTGAGGTGATGGATACCACATCCAACTTCACCACTTGGTGTCACCAAATCTTACACACTGCACCTTTAACCACAACCCATTGACTGTTTATCAAAGTAGTTGCCTATTGCTTAAAAAGGATTCATAATAGATTGGTACAGCTATAACCTATATTCCATCTTGTACCATCATCACTGTTGTACATTGTTGCAACAATGTAGACAAAAGGTACACAAAGTATTAACACGCCATCTGTAGTTCAATGGACTTTGAAACATCACATTCTCACACTGCCAAAATAAAGAAGAAAAATATGCATGTTCACCTTGGTTTCACATTTCCATGACAGCTAATTGGATCCTTTGTCAATGACAACCTATGTCTACAAATCTACCTAAGAAGGAAATGCCAATTGTATCCATTCCCATGGCAAACAAAAGCCAGATGTTAATGGGCGTCAGTGGAAAATGGGCTTTGGAAGGGTTTTCTGTCAGTGAAGTAGCTTTGTCTTGAACTTCTCACTGGCAGTAATAGTCACACATTCTCAAGTCAATTACCCACCGTGTTACACATCACTGGTTAAAGTGGATGACAAGTTCAGGAGCATGTGAGTGTTTATAAACCAGGAAGCAACGTATCATTTAAAAAAAACAGTACACAGAGACCTCTGGCTGACATCCAAACTATAAATGGAGACACTGATCTGCATCATGTTAGCTTCATTAGTGAATACACAATCCAGTTAAGTCCAGGTGATAATTAGTAGTGTGAAACTCCCTGGGCGCAGGCTCTGTGCGTCATGTTTCATTGTGTTTCCAGGGCTCTTTAAGAGCAGCTCCCAAATCTCCTCAGAGAGCTGTGACTAACATCCCAAGAAATGTCCCTAGCCACCGGTATCAATCTTCACCATTAAAAGCTTGTACCATGTTGCACTGCGGCTCCAGCTGGAGGCCCTTGGTGGACGAGCAGGGAAGGGACGAGTGGAGATTGTTATTGTTACCCCCACCCCTTCATTTCTTTCTTTTTTTTTGAGGACGGGGGTCATTTGCGCTCATGTTGGCGGCGGTGCCGATTGAGTCAAATGCCAGATGAAATTAAGTGTGATTGGAGGGACCACGCAGCTGACGGTAAGGAACTGTGCTAAAATGGGTCAGCGCAGACAATGAAGGCTCTGTAATTAAAATGATGTGACTAGCTAGGTAGAGGAGAGCAGTGCAAGGGCCAAACAACCACGTATGTGTGGGGAATCGGAGATTTAGAAAAGAAAATGGGGAAATGCAGACTGGAAACCATTATTTATGTAAGGTAAAAGCTCTGAAACACATTAAATGTTGTTCAACTCTGCAGCAGTGTCTTGTGCAGCAATTTAATATTCAGAAAACTGGTACATTCAAAATTTCCACTGGCATATTCAAAGTCCCCCCCCAAAAAAAAAGCAATTATGCACTACTGACAAGGAAACCGATTGGGAGCCATAGAAAACATGCTGCTTTAAATTGATGTAGAGAGCTGCTTTCATTAACAGAGTGAATTCACAGTTGAAGGTGCTCTGTAATACGAGTTGCAGTAAGAGCTCGACATGTCAACATGGCAGAAAACACAGAGGGCACTCAGTGTTTTTATTTCTGCTTCTGCACCACCAGCACATTTCTTCAATAACTGTTTAACAGGAGAGAATTAAGAGCTTACATGGAGCCTGATCCCGATGTGAAAAGACTCCACTGTCTGCGTAATCGCGGGCAGACAGAGAACCAAGCAGCTTCACAGTGAATGAGCATGAATATGAATTTATGCATTTTCCTGTAAAAATAAATGCACATTGCTACCTTTTAACAATTACAACAGAAACAAAAAACAGAAGGCAATTTTGTTTGTTTTTTTCCACCTGACTCAAATGTAATTTAAATGTTATTCCTACTTCCCTACACATTATAAATCCCAGTGCAAGAATATTTATATGTATGCACATCCAGTGGGAAATAAGGTGTTTTACAGCTATTATAGCAAACAAAATGATTTCACCCTCAGGGTGAACACAATATTACACGAACATGACCCCATCTCACCCCTGAGTGTGGTGTTACTACATAGATCTGATCAGTAAACATGAACTGGACAGCCAAGATCCACGGAATACATGAGTAAGATTGCACAGCTGCCTTCTCTGCATGCATACAAATAGCAATAAAAGTTTTTCATCTGGACACTGAAAACTACTTTGTCAATGTTCATTAAATGGTCATTAAATACAAATGGGGGGGGGGGGGTATGCAGGGGGGTATGAAGGTCCAAAGAGTTTTGTTAATGCATTTTAAAAATCAGTTCCAGCTCTGGTTTTAGAGTGCAGTCAAAAAGTCACAATACCAGCGCTGTCTGTCAGCAGGTAACCAAATTGGACATATTCTTCCTCCCCACTGAAAGCCACCACACTAATTCAATCAAGCACCCAGGCTTTTCCAGAAACATATCAACTGCTGACAAGCGATTTTACAGTTCAGCTTGAGCTCAGTAATCACAGCCTAGCATGTGTTCTCTGGAACATGACACTTGTGCTAATATGGTCTCCAGTGGTCTCCATAAAACACTGCAAAAAAACAGTTAAAACTCCAACCTCCAGTCCAGGGAAAACCCACAGTAATTTGCTATGTACATTTTGTATGTAATTTTCTTTAAAGCTCTGCCTACCGTCAGCCTTGAGCCACTCTCCTTAGCAAGGGCAATAGGAGACTGAAAAGAGCAGCCAGGTTTTTTCCTGTCCATGTAGTAGCCTCTGGAAAAGTTATCTTTCTGATTCCCCGGGTCCTCCACCGCAAATACATGCTCATTTACAACCCGGTTCAGCATAAACTCTCTGCAGCTGCCTCTATGGTGATCACAGGGCCTATTCACACCCAGCAGGCTGCTGTGCATGCAGCGCTGAGCTGACATATATAGATATATTCCCTCCTATGTGTGCAGCAGTCAATTTGTAAAGCGACTCCACAACACAGCATGTCCGCACAGTTGGCTCACAAGCTGTGTTCTGATCTGCGGGCCGAATCGATTGGTAATTCAGTTTAAAGCTGAAATCATTACTCCCCCAGCTCAGTACTGTCTTTCACCATTAGAACTGCAAGTCCTCAACTACATAAGGTAGCTTTGAGGGGCAGTTTCGAGTAAGCGTCTCCATTTCTCTATTGCTGCTCAGTGTGAGTACCTGAGCAGCTGTGCAGAGCATCCAGCATGAGGGAAATTCGGACTCTTATCTGGGATTTGAATCAAGCAGATGACAGTATTGTTCAGGTTGTGTGCTGATGCATCTCTTCTTTCACACCACACTGACCTGTGGTCTGAGTGGGTGCCAACACAGTTTACTCAGCTGTTGTGAAAAACAAATCTACGGGAACATTTTAAACCCCTCTCCAAGCACACATCCAGGTGGAGTTCTGTCAAAATCAATCCATTATCAGTGTTAAACCTCGCTTGCTCAAGACCTTTAGATCAAGACCTTTACATCATTAATAATGGAGACAGAATACTAAGTAGATATGCAACAAAATAATGTTTGAACTATGATTTCAGAGGCAGTAATAAAAATTGATTTAACAATGGTAAGAAAATTAACAAAATGTTGCAATTCATTCATTTTCGATGACATCATATGTCATTCAAGTAGATGGTGAATACATTTGCTGAAATGACAATGATACACATCTACAAATCATTCAATGTCAAGAATAGGTGCATGCTGCTCATGTAGGTGATGATGGCAGAACATACTAGAGTATTTGGCATGTTGCCTAAAATGTAAAATAAAACTAAAAGTTATCGAATCAAATGTAAACAATGCAACTCAAGCCTAAAGCAGAGCACTGCTCTCTCAATTAAACTACAGGGTAAAAGGAACATTACTGTTCTGTCATGGTGCATGAAACTAACTTTGCATATCCAACCAAAATGACAAGCCCAACTATCAAAATAAATGAAAAACCTTGAGCGATTTCACAGTCCAGCAAATGAACATTCGTTTTTTTTCAAGTTTCCTAGTCATTATAGTGGTGTTGAATGACGGTAGAAATGCTAAGCTATAGTTGGTGTGTGCAGCATATTCCCATAACACTAAATTTAGATTCAGCTCTGAGGCAACATTTAAGAGTGATAACATGGACACACAAATATACATTTGTAAAGTTTATTTTAAAATGTTTACAATAAGGTTATTGGTTTTTATTGCATGGAAAAGCTGCACATCACATGATGTGATTTTTGAACATTTTAAATCTCTTATTTGTGGCTTTTAATCTGAAGGAATTGGGGGAATTGAAAATGAAATAGTAGCCATGGTGATGGCAATGGTGATACCAGAATATTATTATCAAGATCATTTACATCTTCGTCACAACATTTTACGTGTTAACATTGATTCAAGAGACAACATTGAGACAGTATAGTCACATCGCATTAAGAATATAATTCCAGTGTACAACCACAGCCCATGCCAGCATGTTACACAATGGACCTAAAATACACTGAGGTTCACCATAGCTACTGTTTTCTCTGAGGCCTAAGACTTGCAAATGCTGCCAAAACAAAGATGGTCTCAGCATTTGTCAAAATGGAGCTGTAGCCTGAGCCCAGTAGTCTCAATAATATGCAGGTCAAGTCCGCTCTGTACTCTTGAGAGCAAATCCTAAAAGAAAGAGCAAGCTAAATGGGGTGCCATCTTTGATCTGGCGGGGTGCAAAGCCATTGGCCCACAGCCACAAAGGGGCTTAGGCAATGGAGAGCGCCTCAGAACCACAGTTGAGCTTTCTCACAATGGCTGCCGTTGCATGGACACACTAGAGGTTCTAGAGGAAGCAACATGAGAAAGGCTTGGATCGGTAGTGTTGTCTGGCCTTAACTGCTAAGCCATGTCTCAAAGCTGTTTACTCTCCGCAGCTTTGAAGCAACTCCTCCTCAAGATTGTATCAGAGGTGCGGATTTGAACCGAGCTTCTTCCTCTTTGCTTGGAAATATTCTGCAACAGAGCGCTGAGCAGCTGTGGGGTTAAGGGAGCTGACGATGAAGTTAAATGTCCAACAGGTAGAACGGCTCTCTGTCACCAGTAATGGCTTGGTTTCAGGTGGCACTAATGTTCATGTTTGTGTCATTTCTGCTTGGTTGGTCGGGGGCCTGCAAACTCTGGGACTTGGAATCACGTAAAGCTTGGTTGAAACCTGCTGGGAGTGGAGTCCACTCTTATTGCTTCTGCAGTGCAGATGCATTTTTCTATTCCCCGTGCGATGTTACTGGCTAATACACAGTCATTATAACTGGCTTTGGGAACGTGCACACTCAAGGGCTTTCAGTGATGGACTCAATGCAGTCCTCTATTTCTTACCCAGTGACAGCAGAAAAAGGAAATGTATGATTTTGAGCATAAAGAAATATGTTAGGTGATGTGTTTAAGAAGGTGGTAGAAAAGCCATTAGTCCAACATCACATCACTCAGTTTTATTTACTGGTATCTAATATTAATAATGACTATACAACTTAGAAAATGAATTACTGTGCCATATGCCTTTTTTTTATTAAAAAGAGTACTTTAAACGTACATCCATTTGCAGGCTTTTGTGCAGAATCTTACACATTTAGCATTTTTATCAGTTCCAATCCCCTAATAGATGTACACTTGCCAGAGTAAACCACGATAGTACTTCCTAGGTTGGTATGTAACCTGTATATTTTCTGTTATTCTTACCAAAACTCCACAGTAAGCACAATCCAACCAGTTGTTCAATCTCTATAAATCTGAAAAACACAAACTGCTGAGCGGTGACTCATATATCAGTCTATTATATACTACAGGGCTGACTGTATTAAACAAATGGCTGGGCCTGCAGCTGGAAAAGAGAGGCAATATAGAGAGAGCAGAGGTTATTGTCTAATTTAAATCTTGGCTGCTTTCCCAGAGCTGAACCACATTCCAATTTGTGGCTGTGTTGCTTGGCGCTACTGACAGAGGTCCGGCTGCAGATACTCTCGGGCTCCTCTCCAGAAATGTGTCTCCAAACTGACAATCAACAAGTTGGCAGAGATTAAGGAAATGACTGGGGCAAATTAGGTGAAATAATGAAAAAATATGCCCACAAATAATGCATTGTGTGGTTTCTGCAAATGCCTTATTTCTTTCTAACGCTCCAACTGTGGTTGAATTACTGCTTCTATAATCATTATGACTTGACGTGTAACAACACAGACTCATCAACAATGCCAGTGAACTGATTCTGTAATGTCTTTGAGTTCCATCAAGAAACAACAGCTGGAAAAGACATCTGTGAAAACATAGTAGTTACCTAATGGTTGAGCGGGCTCTTAGAGGCAATAAGCTATTTCAAGCATTGCCTTGGCATACTATTGTCCGTTCATCTGCTAGATTGACAGCACACCAGGACATCATTAGCAAACCTGACGGCTGTTGAGTCGCAGGCATTGTTTTTCTAGTGACAGCCGCCATCAGGCTAAGTGCTCTGCTAATGTTTTTAACAGTAGTTAAACTCTAAATGTCACTTTAACATTTCCTACTTCAAAAAACACTGTGAGATTACGATCCAGCTTTGAATAATTACAAACACAAAGCTTCAGCTCTGATTCCATATCATTGTGCTGACATTTAAAGAGATTAGGAACAAACACATGCTACACATCTTTTAGTCAGAGTACAAAAAGCGCTCCTTTCTTCTGCATGGGAATGACAGTTTCCAGATCAAAAGCAGGCAGGAACTTGGAGGTCTGTCGAGTGTTGGAGTGGTCCTTTCAAAAGAACAAGGTAAGTTAGCAAAGAGTTCACAAGAAATAAAGTGTCAAATGGTTGATGCAAGAATCTTCCACTGCTTTTTTCCTCATGAATACATCTCTAAATTAATGGAGGCAGGCCACTATAATTGCAATTGTCACGCAAATCTCACAACATATGCACACAAACAATATTAATTCAAATATCCTTGGCAATCAAAAAGTGCAAACACACATTTAACACACATTAACAAACAAACCTACACATGAGGGTTTATTTGCTATTTACTAACCATTCTTGTTAAAATTCTTAGATGCATGTGAACCAGTTCTAACATATGTGCTTCGAAAAGCTAGTTACGCCATTTGTGTCATCACTATTAATATTTATGAACACAACTGTATAGAGTATTTAGTTTCTACCATCACATCAACAAAATATCTCAAGAGCCATGATTTATGTAAATGAAAATTCATGATGCATTTCCCAAGGTATTGATTAGAGTACATTATCACAATAATCATTGGATCTGACCCTTTAACCTGACCTATGCCAAAATTCAATTGGATCTCTCCTCCCCTTCCTCCATCCCTCCAAGCATGGTACAAATAGGTTCAGTGGCGTTTGCATAATCCCGCTGACAAATAAACAAATTAACTAATAAAAATATAATGGGTGAAAACATAACCTCCTTGGAAGGGGGGGGGGGGGTATTCATTGGGGGGGGGGGGGGGGGGTATTCATTCCAAAAAATATACACGGTGACTCATTCTTTGAGTGTCCCACCAACGTTGCCTCACACGACAGTGCTAGAAAATAGTCCTGAATCTGTCTTCCTTGTAATTGAAAATAATTGCCTATGTTGTGTTGTACAACCCTCCTTTACAGCTGTATTGATTTCCTCGGCTTCTTCCAAAAACGTCTATCCCATTTCTTTAGTAGATGAAGCTGAGAAAAAAGGATTGGGGTCATCCACATTTTCTGTGTTTGAGCCTTGACCTCTATTTTTAGGACCAAGCTGTGAGTTTCTTCACTAAAATAAATAAAAGCAGGGCACTAGTCACTCTCCACTCAAACCTTCCAGTACACATGTTCTCCAATCATTCTTCATTTGTCTCCATTAGGGTAATTCTTGACCTGAGAGCATGTGGTAATGTCGCTCTCCTGGCATCTAGGTGCAAATATCTAACAACCTTTGTGCAGACTGAAACAAATGTATAGTGTTTTGACATCTGTCAAGATGCCGCCTGTGATCAATCCTTGAGAGACAAATGTCACTAATCCAATTAGTCAGTATGTAAACCAGGCAAATGATGACAACATGAGTGATCTCAGTAGGGGGCAGTGTACTGTAAAAAAACCGACTCAAGCTTTTAAGTAAGAATGAGAACTAGAATTCCCACCGTCTACTTGTCATCGGCTAATTTACCTGGAGCCAGAGGGGGAGATTCACCGGACACACAGGGAGAGTTAATCTCTTCATTCATCTTCACTAAAGAGATCGACCCAATTAGCTCACTGCATTGACTGACAGCCCCGGTATTTGCTTCTCCTGACTCGAGTTTATGCTGGCTCTAGCAAAAATGCCCCTGACATTATCAGTGTGCTGTGTGTACAATACTGAAATAATCATGATGTCTTTATTCAAATCTGCCGAGTCTGAAATATTCACCACAGCAATTTGCTGTGACTGATTAGCCAGTGGAGGGGTTGCTTGGGGATAGCTCTCCAGAGCTCTGAAATTGAGCGGATTTGACTTGAGAGAGGTTTCTGCTGATAACTACACACATTCCCTCTTCAATGTACTTTTCTATTTTAGCCTCCCCTTAGAGTCAGTGCACATCAAAATGACGACGCTCCCAGAAACAGCTGTCTTAGTGCTGAATGTCGTACGGTTTATATTTCAATTGCTGTCTCAGAAATGTGCTTCCACATTGCGTTTTGTGTGATGATTGACTACAATGTCTCTGGCCTTAGCCCAGAGACCATTCAGTGCCGGTTGGCCCTGGTCACTGCAGAGCTGTCAGATCTAGAAACTCAAAGATCAAGGACGACAATGGCCCTGAGGACTGCCAGCCAGCCTGGCCTCTGATATCCCGCTATACGTACTATATAGAAAAAGCTGATGCAAATATCTGTAGCATTTTTTTTACGACAGGATATTAAGTTTAAAAAAATGCTTTGCACACATTTTGCAAAGATATTACACAGATTTCATCATTTGGCATCTTTTAGATCTCTGCGGTGGGGAGAGTTATTTTGACAATCAAAGCAGATGGTTTTGCTGCCTTGCTCAGTGTGGGGTGAGCAATAGCCTGTGGTGGTTAAATTTAAACAGGGCTGGATGATATGGCCAAAAATATATCAAGAAGAGATACGTTTTCAGATTTAGCCAATTTCAATGGATTTCGCAAATTTGATTTTAAAAGTCTGATGTTATGTGACATTGTTATTACCGAGCAATATTAAGATTTAGTGGCAGTTTGAATTGTTCACTAGCTTTCTCTGTGAAGTATCAAGGATGCTATACAACGAGTGACTGGTGACCTGTGTCATCTTGAATGAAGTGAGGATAGACGCTCAAGCTGGCACATATGTGAGGGGATTACAAGGCTTAAATGAGATGATAAACAATGCACTTAAAAGGCTAAGCCATCAAATTGTGTCTAATAATGAGCCGTTTCATTATAACCATGTGTGGATAATTACGAGATTAATACATCAATCCTGGTTTTGGCAGGTTCTGCAGCCAGACACTGTATTCACCACAGTCGCAGAATTTTTTTTTTCTCGTAAATTAAATCTCATTTTATTTGGTACAGAAAACAATGTGAGATGCTGTTATTATTCTCTAAAAACACAACACTAATGCTCTGGGGCATGATTTGTCATTGTTATTCAGGTCTCACTCACCTACACTTAAAACATGATCCTTCTGGATTTAAATTAAGCACCAAGGTACCTCCCAGGGGGTTCTGACTTGGCAAAGGGAACTCCTTTGATTTATGTACTACTTTGTTGTTCCTGCTTGAAGCTTGCCTGTTATGGGAGACTGTGCTGATGGATTTAGGAACAGGGCAATTATTCTTATTAGTTAATTAGTTCCTGTTAGAGATGTATCCCTCTGAAAATATTAATGCTTACCGATGCTAAAGCGGAACACAGCGGTGTCATCTCTCTAGCTCTTTCAAGCAATCAAACACAAAGCAATGAGTGTATTTAATGAATAAACTGCGTAAACTGGGATGCATTTTAAACTACTTCCACCTAAATATGCAGGACAATTCAATGTTACTTCAAGTGAAGCTGAAAGGAATTTTGAAAATACAATACATTTAGGCATTTCTACAGCAAATGCATTCAGACAGCAGCTGATAATTAACAGCAAACACGAATGTGGATCTAAATTCACCTGCAGAAAAGCACATATTTGCCAAATATCAATCTATCTGTCAAATGCTAGGGTTAAAACATGGCATTTCATTTCCTATTTAGAAAGGAAACATGGTTGTTATGACTATAGCACAATGTATGTCAATGCCCTCAGGAGGCAGAGTGGGTCAACCAGTAACCAGAGCACTGGTGCTTCGATCCTTGGTTCTTCTGCTTGGATATTCTATGGTGTCCTTGGGCAAGATAGAAAATCCTATAATGCCCCCAATGAAGCATATGAGAGAAAATAGAAATCCTCCATCAATGTGTGGATAAATAGGTGAAGATAAAAACAGGAAAAGCCAGTTAACAAATCTAGAGGTGCAGATACAACGACCTGTGGAATAACGTAGGTGTTTATAGATCAAAGAACATTTATGCTATAGGTGTTAGACTTCTTTCCCAAAGCTAATGGCATTGCTTTTCTTTCTAAATGGATATTACTTACTCTGTAATTGTAAAACACAGCCAGTTTTCAATATAAAATGTTAAGTACTGGCAAGAGTATAATCTAGACAACCCAAGTGTGCAATTTGCTACTGTTTTTAATAACAGGCCACATGCACAGCAATAAAAGATAACAAACACTCACTGTGATGTAATAATAACCAGGCTATTCTCTTCCGAGTTATAAAAGGCACTGTAGATGTTACTACTGTTATAGCGTCAATCTGTCGACCCAAAGTTTTTTTCCACTATTATACCATTGACAATGGTATAATAGGACCAAATCACTCCTTTCTGAAAACTCCATTATGGTCAAATAATATCGCAATGTCACAGAAATGTCATGAGAGTTGTGAGTAATAGTCAGCCACCTCAGTGACACAGGACTGGTTTCAGAGACGAACCTTGTATTAGCTCTGCTCTCCGAGATGCACACCAGAGTCTAATGGAGTCTCGAAACTACAGGGGTGCTGGCGGGATCGCTGCGATTAGCTCGTGGAACTGCTGAAGGTCACCACTGCTGAGCTGAGCAGCCACAAGCCTTCATAAAACCATGCAGCGTATCATTATTTTCAAAGTGTTTCATTATGGACGGTTAACCTTGGCTAACTCCGACCTAACACTTTAATCAGCGGCCTGTAATGTCTCTGAAACAGTGTAATCATTCAGCTTCTCGTCTTGTTTATCAGCGGGCGACACACAAACGTAGCAAAGACTATCTGATAAAGAGGAGAGTAAAGCTTTTCCCAAGGCTGGCCCAGGTATTTGAAAAGTTACACCATGAGTCAGCCTCCACAGACAGAGAAGTGGATCGGTTTCCTTGAAAGGAATGTCATTTGAAAGAATGGTCAGGGGCTGTCCAACCAAGGAAAAGCCTGCCAGCGCACTGGACTCACTATGACCGCAACTGAAGGACCATGGGCCAGAGTGAAGCACACACACACATCAAAACAAACAAGGTTGTGCAGTGAATGAACCTCAAGAATTTCAAAGACCTCATTCACAGTTGAAGCTGAGATTGCAGGAACTGGACATTTATTAAGTGGTGAGAGATTTTACTGAGGTCATGTCCATTTCTCCTTTTTGCTTACATGACTAAACAAAAATCGGATTTGTAAATCTATGTTCAGAGCTTTCTTTTTTTCAAATTAGGGAAACTGTTTTTGCAATTATTATTATAATAGTACTATGTTACAATGATGCAATGATATAACAATGTAAAATGGTTTCCAATCGTGAACTGTCAGTATCTAGTAATGACAACATAGACCTCTTGGTAAGGAAATACTCACATTACAGGTGCAGTGTGTGAGATTTTGTTCAATTTCGGTCACCTTTATCTACTCGAAATGGAAATTCAAAACACTTATATACACAGACATTTTCATGAATGTATAATCATCTCAATGTATGACTTGAGTAATATATAACCCTTAAATGAGCCCTTTAATGTATTATTTACATTGGGAGCGGGTCCTTCCTATGGGGGCCATCATGTTTTTACTGTGGCCCTGTGTAGACATGACTCCTTCTGAGCTTTAATTTAATGGCAAACGAAGGCTACCATAGGTTGCGTGCACAAATGGTGAGGTGATGGGTATACTATTCGACTTCACCAGTATTTATCACCAAATCTTACACACTGTGCTTTCAGATGAAACATTAGAAAGATTAGTCACCTGCCTCATGCTTTAAGTCAAGTTTGCACATTTCATATAAATAGAAAAGTTCTTTCAGGTTGACAAATCATATAAAAAAAAGATTGGAAGAAACAGCACAATGTTCAAACCGAGAAAAGTTGTAAATTGGAGAACAGATGTAATGAAGGAAACATGCATCATGTAACATGGCTCTAAGGGGGATAGATATACAGGGTAAACATATTCTACTTGGAACAGCTGTTTCATTCTCATCTGGGACTTAACAATACAGTGAGACAATGCTTCATCAGTGCGTCGCTCTGAAATCTTTGAACATAAACAATCACCAAAAGAACACGCTATTCATGCCAGTGAATGTCTTCCTTTCACTCTTACACATTTATGTAAAAAAAGAGTACTTCAAACTGTGTTAGATGACCAAATATGGAGCTCTCCAGATAACAATCCTATTCGTTTTATGAATACAGACTTTGATTATTAACTATAATTCTATAACCACGTTATGTAGACTTAAAAGCGCTGACATAAATGGGAGATGAAGCAGTGTTAGTTGCTGTGATAACAATTGCAACCGGCTATATACACAATCTTCAGATGTAATGGTCTCTGATTGGTGGAGCTCACAGTTAGCATAGAGATGTTAACATCAACTGCAAATGCATTGTTGCTACAATCAGATCGAATCATGGATACATTACAAGGACTGGGGTTGGGTTTTGGAGGTGATACCATATTCTTTCCTGGGGGAGCTGCTCACTGGCACATGAAAACCACTTCTGCATTTTTACTATACATGTGAATGGACTATACATTCATCTGTTATTTAGAAAACACGTGATTTCAAGCAACACTTCAACATTCTGCTGTGTGAACAGGTTACAATAAAGTTTGGTTTCTTGTAACCAGGCGGCAGTTTGGGCCACCTCCTTCACCATTCAGATAATAGTTATATTTACCCACTATTATTCAGGTTCTTTGTTTGTGACGTCTGAGGGATATTTCTACACCTGCTACTATTGTCAGTCCTTTTAATGCAACCTGGTAACACGCTGTATTATGGGAATGTGTGATGTGGGCAGGGGCTTTGGAAAAAGGGCAAATTAATGACTGCATAACATGTAGCACTACACACGGACACAACTCATGAAACAGAAATTCAAACTGATACTTGAACAATAGCTGGAGCAGTGAGTAATATTTGTACATGCGTCACACCACAGAATGAAACCAATACCCTGCCCATCATACTCGTTGAGTTGACAAGACTAATTTATGCTCTGCAGGAATACTATCTTCATTTCATGTTTACCAGATTGGAAGACAATTTAAATGAAAATGAAAGTAACATGTTGGATCAAGTCAAACATAAAAGTAGAGAAGCAGGTCTAGAAAACATTACCCATGACTGTGTGAGAGAAGACGGAACATTTGTCAGTGGCCTGTGCTTCTTGAAGCTAAGGCCTTCAGTCGAGCAAGTCAAGTTAAAAGGGAAACAGCAGAATGTTTTGATACAGCTCTGTGAGCCCATTAAGAGAATTGGACATTAGATCTATGAAACATGGAATGGGTGCCTCTCTGGAAAGCTTTAAAAATGAATGTGCCTTAACAGCGAGGCTAACCACTAAAGGGACACAACACTTATTGAATCAGCCAACCAGAAGTGATTGACTGGTCCTTTTGAAAACTGCTTAATTCACAGTAAAAGTGGTTTTCTGGGGCACAGGGATTTTGCTTTTTTCCCCTCCCTCTGCCTTTTAATAAGTCAGCAAGGGTGAGGCTGTCAAAGATGTACTGAGCCAAAACCAGATTAAAACAGTTTATCATGGTGGAAATATATTTCGAGTTTGATTCAAAAGATCACAGAGCTCATAAAAAAAGACTCGCCATCTATCTCGGAGGGGAGGGGCTCAGTGTCAGTCTGTTGACCTGCTCACAGACAACACACATTTGTTTAAAGATGTTTGAGTGCAATATTGCAACCATTGCCCGAGTGGAAAGCTTCTTTGTACTGTGATGTATGTGCTTTAATCAAAAGAAAGAGAGGCATTGTGAGTGTGGCATGTTTTATGTACACTAAACATCAAATCTGTATATTGTGGACATGCTGTAAAATATATAATAGTTGTTTTGTTTAGGGCTGAAATCAAGACAATGAACCTATGATAACGTTCTATGCTGTTAAAATGCCATTCAACACATTTAAGTAAACAACTGGGAAATGACTCATCTTTTGAGACAACCAGTTGTGAAACTAAATGTCCTAAGTGAAGCAAGCTGAGTAAGGCACATGAAAAGTATTGAAGATTTATGAGTGGCGATGGCAGGATTACAGAGGGTCTTTATGAGAGCTGATCTGGGTAATGGACAATGTCTGTGTAAGATGTCAGAGCCTCTTTGTTCAATCCACCTCCAAAACAAAACAAGCTAACTGTATTGTGTGTTTAACAAGTTCACTCTATAGGTTCATGTCATCACATGGTCCTTATAAAAACAAGCTGAACTGAACACATGCTAATTCAGTGGAGCCTTATACATGCCTTAGGCTAACATCTTAACCGTTGAAGTGAATGATGCAAATTTCACATTGTGAGGTTACATCATTTCAGTTATCCTGATCACTTTGGGCAAGTAGCACAAAAGCCTATTTGGGTCTTATACTTAGTTTCTATGCAGAATATGGGTTGCAAGTACACAGCCATTAAAGCTCTAGTTTGGGTCTCCTCCTCCTCAGAAACCAAATATTACAGTGAAGCTAGTTTCCATTAAGAATCATACTCAAGTGTTGCCCCAACCATTCCAACGGCACCGCCCGCACCGCGGAAGATCGAATTCATTTAATTTTCTATATCGCACAAGATCACAACAGTCGTCATTGAAGGTTACCTTTCATATAGAACAGGTCTCTAACTTGTTCTTTTATCAAATCAACTATAAAGCGTACTAAATTGATCTAATTTACATGTCAGCATGTCATTTCTCTCTCCACTCCTCCTTCCTTCTCTCGCTAACACCGGTGCGACCCGAAGCGCGCACACACACACACACACACACTGACATGAGCGCGCTCGTTTACATGAACACTTTCCCACCAGAGGACTGAGAGCTAAATAATAGATCAGGTCTGATGATGACTGTTGTCATTAAAAGAAATACATGACTATCATGATTCCTCCAAGTGTTTTGCCCCCCCCCCCCAAAAAAAAGCTGTAGACCTAGGGGTAACACTGTACTCTGTTCACCAGCCCCTGTGGCCTTGAAGGATCTTAACAACAACCATCAACCATGTGCAAAGGAAATCCATGATAAGAACACCAGGGCCATGCATTAAAAGGTGAACATCTGCTCTGTGGAGACAAACATGAGGACAGAGCCGTCATTCTCAGATGCAGAACTCTTGAGTTACAGTTTGTATGTGTTCAAGTGGGTGGACTAAAAATAACACACACTAATCCTATTGGGAAAATTAGGTGTTTAATAAATATGTTGATCTCCATCTCTTGACAGGCAAGAACTTAAAAGACCCTGAGACATGTCAGCTATTCACTTTTTGGACACTTGAACATTTAACATGCTCCTTGGAGTCGTATCCATCAACTGATGAGTGTGACAAAACAGGCAGCCTCTGAGGTTAGACACACACACTTGTGCACGCGCACACGCTTTAAGTTGTGTTTGGATATGTTTAGAATGTGTGTGATGAAATGGCACCAGCTGTGTACACTGGAGAGACACACAAGGCCCCCTGGTTGAGCTGAGCGTTAACCCTTTCTTTCCCAGTGGAGCAGCAGGGAGAAGAGAAGCTCAGCCCACTATGGTTTGGACACGGTAAAGACTCTGCTGCAGTGGAATGACAGAAATCCAATGAGATCATCGCCCCTACTCCTAAAAACCATGTTATTTCTGGTTTCTGTACATGTATGCATGGGTCAGTGGGAGCCACATGAACCATGAGCAGGCTTCTGTTTCACCCAAAGCAAATTTTAGAGGCCCCATAAAGTTCTCTGATAATTTGCCGTTGCAGCCCTACATCATCATGTCAAGTCCAAGAGTGAGGACTTCCTAATTATTGTTTTCACTAAACGGTATCATGGTTGAGCGAACAATAAAAGACAAAGCAGGTAGTGCAATTTATAAATTATGAACTATGCCAGAGTGTGTCTAATTATGAAGTTGTATATATATATATATATACACATACATACATACATGCACACATACACACATATATATATATATATATATAGATAGAGAGTATGTGTGTGTGTGGTTTCTGGTTATGGCAGCATAGAGGTGTGGTTTAGTGCAATGACAAACACACAATGAGCAACAGAAGAGCAACTAGTGTTCCTGTTTACAGAGCAGCTGACACAACTATTCAATGCTGCTCTAACAAAATAACTCAGTCAACAGTGATTAACAATCTGTCAGATGTCCATCTGAACCAGGGATGAGACTGTGTTTGTTACCTGACTGAGGTCATGTGCAAACTACAGCGAGATCATTACCTACACAAAAGAGATTATGCTTTAACCCCGCCTACTTCCTGGTTGGTTTGTGGACAAGATTAGATCAAAACTACTCGATAAATTACCTCAAAATTTGCTGGAAGTACACAGTATGAGTCAGGGAAGGACCCACTATAATATTGCTATGGGTCTACTTCATATTATCCAACATTGCCAGTTTTCCTTTGGAATAATTTATGGATCATGATTTGAAATCAGACATTTAAAAGTGTGATTATGTGCAACTTGATGGAATTTAGGAGGACCATTGGGCCTTGGGGGAGGTGTGCACTTTACTGAGTGCAATCTTGGGTTTAAAATGGGATTTGATTTGATGGGAATTTAAGGATATATTTAAACCAAAAGAAGCTGTCATTCATCGGACATTTTCAACTTGATGAAATACTTAATTCAGCACAAAAGCCTTTCAAAGTACCCAACAGCTTCAATAACACAGCAGCTCAAACTGAGATATTTTCTATTACTTTCAAAAATGCTGCAAGTGATGAAAAGATACTTTGCCACATACCTTGACAAAAGTGCCATTGAAAACCTCTATCTATAATTGATTTCCCTTTACCAAGAATGTCTCAGTAGAGTTAGTACACATTTTGTGAAAAAACCTGAAGTGCTTGCACAAGAGAAGGCGACAGGTTTGCGTGAACATCTGTTGGCGATTTGTGTCTCTCTTTTGACTGGAGGTAATGAAAGCCCACACTAAATGGATACTTGATCTGAAACATTATTAAATGTGAAGAAAAGAGAAAAGACCAGATGGCTACAAATGTGGGAAGAACACAGGGTCTCTTCACCGCACCATTAAAGTTGACTTTTTACAAATGCAAGCGACTCTTGTCTTTGGTTACTGCTTGCGAAAACACCTGAAGAGTCTCATGTCATTGGCTGAACAAGATGCTCTACAACTGACAGCTGCAAATATAAAAATACAAGTTTGCAACTTTGACATATATGTAAATAGGGTATTTCATCAATACATCAACCTTAAAAGCTTGTACAAATAGGGTCGTCAACCTTATGTCAAGGTAGCTGAAGAGAAATGGCCCCTTAAGTATCAATCAGTGTCGGAAAATTGCAGAGGTAAAACTGGGTTTATTTTAAGGAGACTGCATAAAAGAAAACTCAATGATTTCTTTCTGAACATTATTCTATCTGTGTGAAAATCATGGCGTGTTTCTCCACAAGACCCCCCCCCCCTTCATTTTGATGCCAAAAAACTGCCGGCTTCATTAGTCATGACTGCGGCACCTAATTAAGTTTGTGCCACTCGTTTGGATTTTTCTGTAAATTTAAAAGAATCTCTGATGTTTCCAAAGTGCCTCTGGGCCCCCACTGTCTCTGTTGTCATTAAAATTGAACATTTCCTGTGCCAGCAATATTTCTTTTTTTATGGAGCAATGTCTGTTTTCAAATCAAAACTATAAATCTTCCGCAAAAAGATGCAATGACAGCTTATAAATAGATAGTAAGCAGAGAGGCTTTAGTTCTGTATGACTTGTAAGCACGCCACATCTTTTGAATGACTAACCGCTCAGCATTGTGCTACCTTTCAGCAAGATGATTCAAATAAAGTGGAGGCTTATTTGAACGACGTATGCAAAGGAATCTATTTGTTTAGCCATGGAAGGGCTTTGTCATTTGCATGAAATGCATGCATCGTATTCTCCCTCCCTGTCTGTCCAATAGAACTACTAGAAGATACTGGATAAGCACCTTCTCCTACATCTCTCTCCTCTCACTCTCTGCCTCATTTTTGCATCGTGGCCAATTACTGTTGCAGATGGAAAAATGTTCACTTGACCCGGGGAATTTATGAGCAGGCATATAAAATCGCACTTTGACTCTTGTGCCGATTCAAAGCGGCTGTAGTTAAAATTTCTCAGGGCTGATGAAGACATGACGAAATTGGGCACATATGACAAGTTGGCCACATGACAAAGAGCTGATGAAACACTGAGAAACCTGGTAACTGTTTTGAACAGCATCAGATTGCAAAAGGGGGCTGAATAATGTGAGGGGGTTGATGTGTGTGTGAGTGGGTGAGGGAGACGGAGAGAGAAGGGGTGGGGGATGCAGGGGTTTGCCATTGTTTGGACTTTTTCTTGTTCAAAGTCGCTGTTGTGTGATTTTCGCCTGTCACAGTGATGTTCCCTACTTGCCGGGGCACATAGGAGTCAAGCTGCTGATGGATCACTGGCCTAATAGTTCAAGTGTTACATCACTGACAAACATCACAAACCATCAAGTGTGTTTTACATAACATCCGACACACACTGAAAACTTGCTGCACTTTGCAATAACTCAGAGATTCGAGAGAGTGGATAAATCACCAGCATTAATACACCGAGTACAAGAACATTGTTATGTGCATGATCTGGTTCATTCTGTCAGTAGGACTAGGCGAGGGTCGGCTGATTGAGTGTACAACACAGCACAATGATGACAATGAGCACATTCATAACAGAGCATTCCCCAGTCTGTGTCTCATTCAGTGTGTGGAGCTGCATGTGAAGTGAGGATCACACATAGATGTTGAGCAGTCTCAAAGTGACATACCCAAAGAATGGAAACTGCATGCAACGTGAGAACGTCTGCATGTCAAGAGGGCAAACTAATGTTTCTATTACACACTTTAACAACTGAGGGTCGTGAAAGTGGATCCCAGTCTTGTGCAGTTTATTTGACACCAGATCCTCTGCATCACAGTGTAGTGCTTATTTAATGCAGACTGCTACTGCAATGATACAGTGTGCGAGGACATTTAACTGTGTAATCATACAACAGCTCGCACTGTACTATTGACAACATACAGAACCAGGTGAATGTGTACATGTACTCACATGGTGCATACTTAATCTATATACTGTATTCACCCACATTTCATACGCATGCTGTTTTCTGTAGGGTCCAGCCCATCCGCCCCAGGACCACAAATGAAATAATATCAAATATTATTCCATCCCAGGTTCCCAAAATCAACAAAACTTAAGTATCCCATTGGGAAACTGCTGAATCGACTTAATAGCGCTGTTTATTTTTTTTCTATACTCAATCCTGTTGTATTTCCATAGACTGTCGTCAATGTGAACCAGATCCAATCATTTGTATGTGAACACACAGTTGAATGTGTATTAAAGCTGATTCTAAGATTATGTATCAGTCAGTGCACTTGCATTGTAGTGCCTTTTCCCATCACACACAAACAACAAAGTTCCGGTCCAAGCAAGAAAGTAGTGCTCGTTAACTTTGGGATTAGGGAGCTAAATTGGCTAATCAGCAAAATTAGCATATGGTTTGTTCTGAATTTCCACTTGTAAACGGTCGTAGCGCAGCACCACCAGCAGCAGTGTGGGTACACGTTAAAAACAATAGCAGGTTGTACACACTCACCTTGTTGAAGTTGTAGTAGCCCAAACAGTGGGAAAAATCCAGGTTGGGGGGCTCTCCGGGGATAGAAGTTCCACCGGCGGACGGATAAAACCTTACATCCATGACGGGGTGAGTGAGTGAGGGTCGGAGCCGCGCAGCTGGTGCCGGAGCCCGGAGGAGCTCGGAGCCGTTTACAATCCACGCAGCAACGGAGAGGAGGCGATGACTGACCCCAGCTCCTTCGCTCTGTCGGTGGGGTAACTAAAACAAGCCCGCGGAGTAAAGTTTAAATATTCCCCTCCTCTTCTTCTTCTGCCCCTTTCACGCCTGGTTCATGCCTACAACAACCCTCCGCGCGCTGTCTGTCAGGGTTGGAGCTGTATACAAAGAAGCCACGAGACCGGCGACAGCGCGTGGGTCCACCTCCTTATTTTTTGATACCTCCCTCCTTCGCGTGCACAAAGAAAATTAGAAATAAAAACTGAGTATAAAGTGGTGAATGAGTAAGTCCGCGCGTAAAAGTAGTACGCGTTCAGTTCAGGTGTTCGTATTCTCCTTCCCTCCGCCGTCACAACTTCATCACTCCAACTTAGTTCTGTAGTTAGTGACGCGGTTAAACAAACTAGTCCATGTGCTCAATGCGCCGTAGTAGTTTCGTTAGTAAACACAACAGTCCACAGATGGTGCAATGAGCAGATGCGATGCACTTCTACAGCGCGTGTATCCAGCCCTCGGCTCTGCCTGTGTGTAGTGATGAAAAGACAGAAATGTGCGAACAAGCCGGCCACGCCCCAAACACGACAAGCCCCGCCCACCACAACACTGCACTCGAGTCCATGAGACAGATTGGCACAAGATAATTAATTAACTCTACAGCTGTTTGCTCTGTAAGTGCATGTGCACTTTTTGAAATGTGTAGTTTGATGTTTGGCTGTATCTTGATTTAGTACAATGATGTATAGAGGTATTTGGAGCTGACTTTGAAAGACTGTTTTATTAATACTTAAGATGTATGTTACCATCCAAGGGCAAAATGTATTATTTCCCAAACCCTGCCATTTTGTCCAGATACTCATACTCTATTTCCAAAACACAATTAAATCTGAAAAAACAGACCATGACTGAAACAAGATGATAAGATTAATGCTTGTAGTGTGTTGTTCACTCACATGTTCACTCCTCGCCATCTTGCAAATGCCCAACTTCTTCTAGTCCCAGGTTCATCCAAAAATGGGCAAAGAGGCGGAGCACAGGTAGAACTGGGGTGGACCCATGATGCTGTCACAACATCCATTGAACCCCATGCCATCCCAGATGGCCACGCCCCCTTTGTTATGCACAATTTCAAGCTTCAATAGAAAAAAAATAAGCGAGGTAGAAAAAAAGATCCCTTCCATCTCTCTGTCTGAAAGGCACATATTCCTGTTGCCACGACCATGCTGAGACACATAATCACATGTTGTGGTGAGTTACTGTGCAAGATTGAAGGGCATTTCGATATAACATATCCCTCTCCGCTAAACACACGTCAGTTAGGAATTCACTACACCCCTGTTTAACGTCCCAGAGAAGAAGAATAAATACAGTAATAGGCTGTTTATAGGAGGAGGTGGAGGTGCCCTGAGAAAACCAAACACTACCCATCTCACAACTATACTAGACTAAATTCATGCTCACAGTGTAAATGCAGTGCACGTACAATACAGTTCTCCCGGCGCACGTCTGCAGACAAGTTTGTGCAAGTGTTACTTTTAGGCAGCTGCTCCAGTCTGTTATTTCCTGACAATCAGATCAGAGATATTGTTTTTCTGAAGAAGTACTACATCACAATGTTGGAGGAGAATACGATGTGCACACCAGGGACCTGTCGAGGCCAACCGATGCTGCACACTGCTACCTATAACCCTGATGTAGCAGAGATAACATCAGACTCTTTGGCAGTATTTGGATGAACCGGAACTAGTAGGAGTTAGGCGTCGGCAAGATGGCCGACGGGTGAACCACCACAATAAGCCTCATAAGTATTTTGCAGAAACCTATGGATGATGTCACTGACGTTACGTCCACCTTCTATGGTGTTGGCCAGTCTCTTATAGTTAATCGACGTAAGTGATCAACGTCAAACGGAGCTGTCCTCCCGATGCCATCTCCTCCACTCAGCTATGGGCAATAGGCAGTCATGTGTGGTGAGCGCAGATCTCTGAGTGCACCAGATTGCTGATGGACATTGGTTGCAGTAGAATCAAAAACAACATAATGGTGATGTACAATTTAAAGATGATGAATGCATAATATATATGTTGTAAACATGAGACTCAAATGATTGTTCACTATTTGAACTTTAAAGGGTTAGTCAAGCGACATATTTGCACGGAATAACCCTTTTTCCTGCAGATGATTATGATTAGGTGCAGCAAAGTGACAGGTGTAATCAATAAAATTAATGATAACCATGTGTCACATTAAAATAGTTCCTTTAAGGCAGCATACATAACACATGGAAACAAGCACATGTCAATGGAACCCAGCAATAATTAACACTAGTAACTACACATGTGCTTTTCCTGCCAAGCCTTGTCAAAAGGCCTAATAAACATTTCTCCATGTACATTTTGAATCTGTAACACAAACCAAGAGAGGCACAAATAGGGAGGTGGTGCATTTACTGCTCACAAAAGCCGTGTTTGTGCAGCGAGTACATAAAACCTGATTTCTCATTCACCTGACACATTCAGCTCCCCAGAGCGGAGAGAACAGGTCAGAATAAACATGAAAATCAATGCCGGCTGCCATGAGGATACTTCAGTGATGCTTTGCTGTTGTGTCAGATTTGTCTGTAAATGTCTGATTTGTTTTCTACTTACGATTTAATCTCACGTCAAAACCTGTCCTGTGCACTTACCTTTGTATGGTAGGCTCTGTTTAAATGATCATCCATGACGATATCTCTCTGTCATTTACATCTTCTATTTATATCTTCATTCAATATCATGTCTTATTCAGTGTCTCTGAGGAGAACTAAGCTTTATATGTGTTAAATAATGAATCGTACTAATTAGGAAACACAACTTGCTGTATTGTATGCAGACAGATCATGTACATGAAAAAAGAAGCTTCTCTTGAATCGATGGTTGAAAATACAAAATATTTGGCTTAAGCACACTTTAAACATGGGTATTTTTAAATAAAGGAAAAAACATGTTGGAATTTATTTTGGTTTTACATGCTGCTACATTATTTGTTATTTATTACTGTGAATTACACAAATTAAATTACGCTACAACGAAAAAGAAAATGCTTGTTCACATCAAAATAAACATTCAAGTTAAAGTGAGACAGTGCTGAAATCACACACACACACACACATATATGTATATATGTGTATATATATGTATTGTTTTTATGTGCTTTCTCAGATAATTTTTCCTCACACACTGACACCTATAGTACTTTTAGAATAGCACATATACGTACCAGAAACAACTTAAAGAGGCTATATCTGTTTCACTAAGTATTTCTATACCTATTCAGTTAGCATATATATGTGTATCTTCCTACATTATGGTGATTTAAACACCAACACTATGCAAGTGGGCTGTGTGTTGGCATGTAACGCACACAAGCCTAATCAATGACATACAGTGCTAAAGTGTGCTCTGCTGTGCAGCAGGAGATAATCCTCATTTGAACACTCTCCAGTGCTCGCTTAGAGATGGTCAACAATCCACGAGAGTGGCCAAGAAATCTACTTTGTAATTATGGACACATTGATGCATATGCAAAACATTTCTCGTCATGTTCCCGTTTGATAGTGGCTCTCGCATGCATAACTAAGCGATGCCTTCACATACGACACACACTGATACGCCCACCCAATCAAATCCCATTCACTCTTGCACATGCAGATGCATAAAAAAGCCCCCACGCACTTCCCCCCCCACACACACACACACCACATATCAGATAAGCAAGCTGCACTACCTCCCCAATTCAGCCCAGTTGTTGCATGTTTGGTTTTCAATATGACGAAGAAGTGAGGCATGTGTAGTTTGCTGTTGTTATTTATTCCTTTTTTTTCTTTAAATGTTGTTTGGCTGTGCAACAAGGGAGCAGAATTAATTTCCTTTCTGATGGTCGCGAATCAGTGTCTCAGCCAGATGAATTATTGTGCTTCCCCGCCATATGTCATTTCCTCTCAGCCTGGCAGCACTGGAACCATTTGGTAACGTAAAAAACAAATTATCTTCTGCTGGCGGCTGCTCACATTCAATTAAAGTGATGCAGAGTAATTATATGCATGTACAAAAGAGTGATAAATGCAAAATAATGAATTAACCAAATAATCTTTATTTACTGTACAGCCCCATCCTTGTATTGAAGAGTGCGACGCTGTCATCGAACGACATCATCACAAATAATTGTCGTCTGATGTTTGCCACTGAAGTTCTGCCAGAAGCAATTAAGCACAACAAAACACTAATTTATAGTCACTTATTTTGTCATTTGAAATCATATTTAAGTCATGTTCAGAGCTATTATGATTTTTATCACATCACCTGAAATAATATCCAATAATACTGAAATAAAATACTGAAAGCAACAGGAGAAATACAATCAGTAAAAGCACAATGAAGTCCACACAGGCATCCTCAAAGATGATGAAGCGAGTCCAAGTACCACTGTACAGTTGTACTACTTCTTAGATACCATGAACTTGATGACTGTGGAAAAGAAGTTACATTTCTATTCCACTTTACCATTGTTAGTTTCAATGTTTTAGTTTGACTGTTAGCTCGGTGAATGAAAGTGTTGCATCAATCCAAGAGTAAAACACGAGTGAATCTGAAGTATCAGTCAAAGGAGACATTGTTATCTCGGAGTCTATTTGTTATTGTTTGACAAAGAATTCATTTAAGTCAGTGCTCATGCTCCTGCAAATAGAAAACAAAGTATTCCCTTCACTCTCTACATTCTGACTAGTTTCCATTTTATCGTTTTCATATTTCTCCATAACAAACACAAACAGAGACATGTTGCTGAATGCCTGCTCGTGTGCCGTCAGTCGAAGCGATAACAAAAACCAGCAAATAGCCAGCACCACATCATCACTTGCCTCCTCTACAGACCAACAGGGATAAAGAGTTAATAGAGATGAAGTGTAACCACTGAAAGACATGAACTCAAAGATGAAAGTATCGACTGAGTGTCATGCAGCTAGACAAGGTCTGGGTTTGTGAAAACATTTGTTTGAATTCTTTCATTTCTGTAAGCTTCTGGAACAGGCACAGCCTCTTTTTTACTTTTGAATGTGCTGCTGATGAATGTCATAATATACATGGACGTTGGTTGGACAGCACATCAAATATTTTTACCTCGACTCACAGCAGCTTTGTTACGACCCTGTTAACTACTTAATTAACTTCCTCTATAATGATGCCTCTGGTTACACATTCTGCCAGTCTATCACTTCATAAATGGATCACCTTTAACAGGTGCAGCACACTGTTATTGAATTTAGAACATGAAGCATCTTCTGTGCAAACATCATACATGTTATTAAAGGATGGAGACACACACACACACACACACACACACACACACACACACACTGAACCGTCCCTGACAAGTTTCAGTCTGACACCCACTCAGAGATAGACAGTGGCCTGCAGCTAGACACTGGAAACATGAGGGGGGATAACACACTGGAAAAAAAACTCACAGCAAATCATTATGCAACTCACTTACAGCTTCAATCACTGTTCTGCGGACAGGCTCCGTATAAAATATGATAATAATTATGGCGCTGGGTTATTATCCCGCATTTGATTTGAAAAGAAATGAAAAGGCTGTGAGGCTGACAGGAAATGAAGAAATAAAACCTGATCAATGGTGTTACAAGAGTGATTATGTGTTTAGTAGGTCAGAGAACCAGATTCAGGACTGGCGTCATTATTACACATCGGCGTCATCCTTCTGTCGTACCATTGGCTGATTTAAACGAACAGTGCAGAGAATTTAGTAGCATCTTGAGGTGAGGTTGCATACTGCAAGTGAACACCTCTCATCTAATAGAACCTATGGATATCTTGAGTTTGTCCATTCAGGGCTACTTCAAAAACATGGCAGAGCAAACATGGCCGCCTGCACAGAGAGGACCTGCTTCTGGCATGAGTATGAAGGGCTTCTTCTTGGTCACTGACAATAATCTGTACATACACACAGCACATCATTTGTAAAGTTGGAGGTGCCAGAATGGTAACCGTGGTAACCATAGAGTTTACCGTGTATCCGACAGTGAGCCACATGTCAAGGGAACGTCTGTAAAATGGAATTCATATCTACAATTATTATATTTAAACACCAACGCCTAGAAATTATAACATAGTATTTTTTTAAAGTGGGTGTTGAAGTATAAACATCATGGAGTCTGTTGGTGTTGATACAGCAAGAGCCGATTTATAGTGTGTTTTTTTAACACTTTGTGTTGCTGCACTTTGCAGACGATCCCTTGGTATGTGCCTCACTTTTAGATGTGCGGCAGCGTCTGGTAACTTGAAGCCTAATTCACACACCAAGCAACTGCAAGAAACTTTGTATAAGACATTCATTTCCAAAACCCCTACATTTCAGAATTATTTTTTTTATTAGTTAATAGAAATGAAGTGCAGTTATCAATCCAACACTTCCTGCTTTTTCTTGTCTCCACTTTTTGGACTCAACACCTAGAGGCTGTGTAGCAGGCAAACACAAAATCTAATGCAATCCAATACAACTGTTCTGCCATAAAGTCTACTTTTATGATGCCTATAGGAATGTGTAATGATTTCTACACATTTCTTTCAATGTCACCACTGAACATAATGAGCTTTGTGAAGATAGATGGGATGAGGGTGCAGTTGTTTTGTGCTGCATAAAAAAATGCACACATATATGTGTGTATATATATATATATGTGTGTGTGTGTGTGTGTGTGTGTGTGTGTGTGTGTGTGTGTATGTACCTGGGTATTAGCGAGAAAGAGTGTTAAAGAATCTCTGTTGTTGGACAAACCGCCGGAGTTTCATTACAAGCCTCGGACCCGTGTGTGGGCCAATAAGAAACGAGGACTGCATGGCGACAAATCCGCAGGACACTTCATTATATTATTCTCAATGAAAACCCGTCCTCGGCAGCATTAGTCATCTTAGCACTCGTCATTCATACTAATTAGCGGTTGCCTTCTGCGCCTCGTGCTGCAAGAGGATATTTCAATATCCCATTAAACGATTCCCAGATACGCCCTTGATTGACGTCCCCGCAAACGCACAAAGTAATTACATTATATGCCTCTTTCCTTTTGAAATGATTCGCAGTTTTACATGTTTATTTGCATTAAAGGTGCAGTGTGTGATATTGTGGTTATTTCTTTCACCTCTAAAGATATTAAAAAACAATTACATACTGAGATTTTCATGAATTTATAATCACCTAAATGTTTTATTTTTTCCCATTACCCTTAAATAAGCCCATTAATAGGTATTTATATGAGGAGGGGGTCCTCTCTATGGGTGCCGCCACGTTTTACAGTGGTAAAAATGGACATACCAAACATCTTTTGAGTTTTAATGACGACAGAAGTCAACCATAGGTTCTCCTGTATTCTCAGTGGGGTGAAGGTGATGTGATGGATACAACATGCAACTTCACCTAGAGAACAGCAGATCTTACACACTGCACCTTTAAATTCATCTGCATCTAAATATTGCTTGTATATATGGTGTGCATTCTTTACATTTTGCAATATAATGCTTTAAGAATAAAAGATATATTGACATAAATGGTATATTGACATGTACTGTCAAATATTTGTTGCCCCTTTCAACAAATATGTACAGTATATTTTCGTGTAATATATTATATTATATAAAGAAACTAAGCTAAACACCTTTCCCTTTAAATACAAAAAAAGTTACAGTGGCACCTTGTGATTTACACATTCGTCATCCATGTCTATATATTGTTTGGCCCATTTGCAGTGAGATGATAATGTCTGCGCTTCAATCATTTCACCCACTCGCTGATTTAAAGGTGCATTACCACCTAAATGGCTCATCTCGAAGATGAGCTTCCTGATATTTGCATCGACCCCCAATGTCAGCGGATTTTATTACAGGAATTATTTTCGAGGGGAGAGATAGGGGAGGATTTGTTGCTGTTAGGGTTGTGTGTCTTTTTTAAATGCTGCCAACACAAGCATTTCTGTTTCTGAGTTTTTAAAATAAATGAGTGGTAGACTAGATGAGAGTGGTAAACTAAAAAAACAATGCTACAGTATATGCATGTTCTGTTTTCAGATGATTGACCTTTGAAACCTGCAGTAGGTGAATGTATGTCATCATGGTGCCACATTAATGGTTCTCATTTAGGTCTTCATTAGACTCACATGGCTGAATAGTGAAATAATCAGAACCACTGATTCTCCTTTAAAGATTATGGCTTCTCCTTTAAAGGTGCAGCATCATTTTTGTCACTACTAAAAACATTACAAAACAAATACACACTGACATTTTCATGAATCTATAATCACCTAAGTGTATTATTTTTTGCCATTATCCTTAAATGAGCTCAATAATGCATGTAGGTCCTCTCTGCGGTGGCCGGCATGTTTTTACAGTAGCACAGATGGACGTTCTAACATCCTTTGAGCTTTAATGACAACTGAAGTCACCCTGCTTGGAAGGGTGGGGGTGAGGTGATGGATATAACATGCAACTTCACCTCTAGGTGTCACCAAATCTTACACACTGCACCTTTAAACACTTTCATGCTGTTGTAGACAACTATTTGCCATTACAGAACATCTGTTACATGAGAAAGCTTTTTTATATTATAAATGTGTCCCACATATATTCTAAATAGTCCAGCATGTAATGAGTTTTTCTTTTTTAATGAACAACTTATGCACCATGATTAATAGTCCCCGGCTCTTATTTGCAGAATGCAATCAGTTATTCTATTACATGTGGGTAAACTTCTTTTTGTTTGCTCTTAATGTTGATGGAGCGGCTCTTTGTTTGACTCCACGTGTAAATTACAGCGTTGCTGTGGCAACAGTCGATTTATCACACTGGAGAAAAGGAACCCTGTCACCTGTCGGGCAGATTGGAACCTGTTCTCTCAGCACAGTGAAAGTGTCAAAACAGCAGGAAGGATTTGAGCAGTTTGCTGATTGGTCTCACCCACTATAGTTCTCAGCCTTGTATGTCACTTTAATCCTAATCATATTCTTATCTATATATATACATACATACATACATACATACATCTACTACTCTTCTTCAACAGTTACATATGTTATAATCATGTAACTAGTAATGTAGTAAGTTTGTTTCTAGCACCAAGGCCATAACTTCTAATGTAACAATAGTTTGGTCTACGGCCAAATATTTGAAAAACGTAGAAACATATATGTTCTGATAATTTATATATTGATAATATATTCTCTATATATTGAACAATATACAATTTATTGCCTGATTATAATATATAACAATATATATAACAATATATATATATATATATATTATATGAACAATTCCTGTTAAATGTTTAATAATTATGGTGCGCATCCTTTATATTTTGCGATATGTTTAAAGAAGAAAAGATGTATTGACATAAATATATTGACATATTGCATATTATGTACGATGTTGCTCCTTTCAATATATTGAAATGAATGATCTAATATTTTACCTTATAATGTTCAATACATATCAATATATTTTGCTAAATAAGAAAAACTAACAAGCACGACAGATGTCCATTGTTTCCCTTTACATACAAAGACATGTATGGCTGCTGTGGTTACAGCAGCACCTTTTATTTACACATTTGTCGTCCATGTCTATGTATTGTTTGACACAATAAAGTATGTCAATATATGTTTGTTCTATAGGGAAAAGATGTGGCACCACACAAACATGTTGTTTACATTAGCTCTACAAGCTAAGTCACTTGATGTTGTTGGGGATGTTGTTAGGGGCAAAATCGTGGGGGCGGGGCTGGGGGAGGGGAGTCGGGGCGGGGGAGGGGATAGGGGCTGAGTCAGCTCTAATCAACACTGAATCTATAATGGGAGTCACAGAGGTACAGATGATATACTCTTGTCTTCTAATCACAGGAGTAATGCTGATTCCTCCGCAGCATCAAAGGCAAGTTATTCTGCTTGATCCGATGTGACCGCTCACTAATGCCTGTCGCTGGCCATATTCTTATGTTTATATCACAGGGGTTTGAGAGGAATCCTCATGCATATTTATGCCCCTGTGCAACCCAATGCTCAGCATGAAATGAAATACCGCGCTGCTTGAGGGTTGTTTGCCTTCAGACACAAATCTAAGTCTACATATTGCCCATTGCATACAAATAGAAAGTGCTACAGGCCCTAGGACCTGCAGGCGACTTCAATCTGCCGTAGTCTGGTCTGATTTTAGGACACGGGTTCATTTGTGCACATAGGATCGTGTCGTGCTGTTTACTTTGGGTTTCACTTTCACTCGCGATTTGAGTGGAGTGGTAAACAAGGTATTTTTGGGAGATGCCCGTCCGCTGTCTGACAATCACCTCAGTCGGACACAGTGCACCGGCACCATGCATGAGCACATGAGCATCATTTTGTGGCCACATTAAAATAACTGCATTTTCTCTTCCATGGTCCAATAACTGAAGAAAGCATCTTGATTTGTTTTCCCCTATGGCAGCAAATCTCATTTTTATAGCAGCAGATATCATGGTGCAAACCAATTCCGTATCCACTTTTCCAGTCTACTTTTCCATTATCACAATAAAAAAATCGAGGCTGTTTTTTTCATTTTTTTATGACTGCTCAAATACATTAAAACGGGGAGGGGGGTGGATATAGGGCTTGCCCTCTTGGCCGTTGTCTTGTGAATTAAATGTCAACACAGGTGTAAAACAAAATGTAACCTCATATTCCAGCTGAATATAAATGTGCCATTTGCTGATATAGATGAGTCTTGGAGGAGAGGGAGGCTCATCTCCTCGCTCATAAATTAAATAGGGGGTGCTGTCCGCGCTTGAGTGACACCTCTTTGATTTGTGGCGAGCAGTTAATTTCAATCCAAATCCACCGTGCTGTAATTTCTCGCAGCATATTTCTTGCAAGGGGGGGGGGGGCGTCAAGCAAATGACATGTCATGCAACCTTTCAGACCATTTGCTAAATGCGAACCAAAGCAAACACCACACACCCCAGAGAGAGAGGGGGGGGGGGGGGGGGGAGTCAGTTAACTGGGGGTAGTCAGTTAACTCCTCAAAAACGAATGCCCTGTACGCTGACAACCAATTTAATGATTTTGCACCAGTGATATTTTTCCAGGGTAATTGATTTCCACAGTGTAATTATACACTGGGATGAATGCAGTGTTTTCAGTGGAGCTTGGACAGGAGAGAGGCAGTGGTGAAGGAGTGGGCTGGATCCCAGCCATGACCCCGCCCCCCCCCCCCCCAAACCCCCCTCACCCCACCACCCCCCTCTCTACTGTCTCTCTCCAAAACTGTCATTTCCATTAGTGTCGACTCACCCGGGCCCTGACAAACTCTCTCAGCCCCTTCCAACTCTATTTGATTGGGCGAGCAGTGGACTGTGTCGCTCCACTCTTCATAAATGGTTTCCGAGGCATGAATGAATGAAGCTGCACAGAGCTGCTAAATAAAATCAGTATATACAGTGTGAATAAATGGAAATGTTTCTTTCATTGGAATGTCAGATAGTTTTAGTAGTAGTAGTAGTAGGAGTAGTAGTAGTAGAGGAGTGGGTAATGGGCTCCTGCCTGTAGTTGATCCAGCTTGAAATGCTGGAATTTAGATTAGGAATAATGAGAGCTCTAAGATGTGGAGCATGAGCTGAACATGTGTTGTTGGTCACAGATGATGAAAGAACTTCTTCTTGGTGAATCTGGCTGCACAATCCACATGAGAAAGCAACATTGTATTTCTAAATGCAAAGACGAAGCAGGCTATTCAAACAAATGACGTAACATGAAGAAGAATATACTTTATAGCTGAGGCCAAATTATTAGTAGAGGGGCCAACGTGTTTAGAGACAGGCAACTGTGTATAATCACTCTGCTCAGGGCCTAAGAGGAGGAAAAAACCCTCCCCTGGTGTAAACATGGCTTTATTGTTATTGTGCATGTGAAAATGTGTTTATTGCTGTTGTGTATGTGGAAATATGATGATGAAAATGATGATAACAATGTCGATTGTTGCATTGTGTTTCTTGTTTATATTTGCCTCTATGTGTCTGTGAATGTGTATTCATATCTAGATATTTGTATATGCACATATACTGTGTGTAGGCCATGTGTTGTATAGTTATTCTACTCTATAATATTCTATGCTCAGCACACATCAGGGTTAAACAAAAACATCCCTTCAGAATCCCATTATATTAACATTAACAACCAATAAGACGGGGTCACATGACCTAGATGATTGTGGCGCAATACAAAAAGGTAAGCAAATACATTACAAAATGGTTGCTATACTGTACGTAACAACCACAAGATGAAATGGCACAGGGATTATAAAAAGAAAAAATTTGTATATTTTGAATATCTATCAAACAAATGTCAAATTAGAACATATAATACTTTAAAGTATTGAGTAAATAAATAATAAGAAGATATTCTCGATTACTTTGCATCACTTCATATGTTCTATGCACAGAAGTAAATCATTTTGATTGTAGAATGAAGTGTTTGGTCATAGGGTAGTATTATTATCATTATTATTATTTATATGTCAATGCTTGAGAGGATGATCCCTCATGTGTCACTTTGCACAGCCCATATAAAACCAACCCTCCATATATGGACGTGTGAGGCCACATATGAGGGATGTTGCTGCGCCGCAGTTGGCAACACAGAGTTTATAGGATCTGTCGGTGTGGACAAGCACCGCACATAAAATATTTACATGAGTTTAGAGTTATAATCATACTCTATTTCATGGAATCAGAAATTGCATTTTTCAAGATATGAAAAGACAAAGGCTGAGACGACAGACTGAGCAAACAAGACAAGAGAGGAGAGGAGAGGAGAGGAGGTTTACAGAGGATGAAACGCTCTCTGCAGACAATCCATTTACTCCCAAACACACCTTGGGTTATTGAGAACGATAACAATGCGGTGACGGCCTTTTGTGTTGCCGCGCGCAGACACATGTTTCTTCTTCCCTGACATAATTGCCATTCTTCCTCTATTTTCTATCTGGGCAACATCAATCTCCGTTGCCTAGTCTGTCAGAAATGTCAGCGGGCACGGAGCTGCACGGAGTCAGGAGCCTCTGGTGTGGAGAATGTGTGAAGAGCCGTAGTTATGAGCACCAGACTCATCTGAGGATCAGAGCACATGCAGCCAGAGGAACCCGTCCACCTCTTTACATCATGTGTCACCACAAAGATTTAGTGTAAAACTCTGCAGGAAGCCTCCGTCTACGGCAGGAGAGGGCAATTATTTTTCCAGAGGGGCCACATAAGAAACGCAGATTGTTACCAGGGGCCAAACAAACTTTTTTATATCAAGACCTGTTTCCATGAAATTACAAGAGTATTTAATTATGTTTTATCTATTGCATATTTATTCCAGTAACAATTGCTCTAAACACCATCTTATTAAGAAACGACAAAGGATGTGAAACCAACTTAACTTTATACAGTCACTATTAAATGAGTCAGGAAAATAATTTAACATTCTACACAAAAATGTATACAATGATAATAATATTTCAAAATTGTTTTGTAGACAATCCCAGTCCATTGGAGTAAATACAAACAGTTCCCTTACGCTCAGAAATACAAACGCAAACACAAAGGGGGTGGGGCCTGTGAACAGAGGCTACCGGACGCAGCTGTGCTTGATTGAACTCCATCCTCGCATGTAAACATCAAGCATTACAGGAACACACAGACCAGAAACGGAAGCTTTTCAAAATAAAAGCATATTTTGGCACATTTTCTTTCTAGCTTCTTGTATAAAACAGCTCGTACTCCGGAGCACGGTGACAGAAACGAATTGATTCTTGTCTTGGTGACGTTCCAGTGTAAAGATCTGAGGGAAAAGCAAAGACACAACGGGAATGATGCTGATGTACACACATTAGATACACGAGTTCATCACGGAATCATATGAAATCATGAGGTTTGTGCAGTCGGTGAAATGGCAAAGAACATCAGCTCTGTTCTGTGAACATCGAAAAAAAATATCACAACTTTGGGATGAAAAAGATTGTTTGAGGGGAGGAAAGCAATATTTCACTGGGTGAAATAGGTGCAGGCAATCTGCCTTTGGAGTGGAGAAGGCAGCAGTGTTTTATAATGGAAGAAATTCAATGTGACATGTCGAGAATGAATTGCTCAGTCAACCAGAAATATCCCTTGTTCTAATGGCTTGGGACATTCAGTGGCGTGTTCTCTCCCCCTCACCCTCCTCTTCCTCCCCTCCCCCATATTTCTCTATATCTCCCCCTTCCTCTATCTCTCCCTCAGTCTGCATAAACACAAGGCGGCTGTAATGAATACGATTATAAATTGGCCTTTATTTTGGAGCTATAACAACATATCCACATGTCCCTTTGTATTTTGAGCTAAGTCAAAGTGACCAGCTTCAAAACAAAGCTTTGGATTTAACATGTACAAATAAATACACATTCTAGTTATGGCACTATCACATCTACAATCTGCAAAGAGATGACAAATCCTAGTTTTCCATGCAATGGAGAAATTGAACCATGATTTATCGGCGATAGCTTAAATAAAGTTGGCTGGTTATGGTAATAATGAGAAACTGCTGGAACTAAATATTCCAATGTGCGGCTCTGTGGTCTCGCTACTTAAGCCACCGTTAACTTTATTCTCAAGGGCCGTTATTCAGGAAGCCCTGTTGGTGATCCAGTACATTAAAAACATGAGGTTACGTGCACAGTGACCGTATGGCAGCGAAGCTTCACCCTGACCCCATAGAAGAGTTCGCCCAATTGGCCCAATCTTGATTGGCTCTTATATGTCCCTGTAGTAGCTCCGCTTACCCTTAATCATGTGAGCAAAAAATACAATGAAATAATTTCATAAATGAATAAAATAGTAAGTCAATTATATTACATTACATTGAATTGCATGAAAATACATTACATAAAAAAATAAAATAAAATTTAAAAAAATAAAATAAAATGATAAAAAAAATAGAACTTAAAAAAAAATCATCAACAGTCACCAAGAACACCAAATGATACTTGTGCACATTGCAAAATAGACCACTGTGATGTGCTTTGAAGACTTCACCTGCATCCATATGTACTATTTATGGGATGAACACATTAAAATGCAGTATTTTGTGTTTTTGGATGAAATCATTATCTTATTATACAATGAGGAAGCCATAGGATAAGATCTGACAAATACTACCTCTGAGTTTGGTCGATTTTCACTAGATTCCAAATCTTCTAAAACTGCACAGATGTCTCATGAATATGTAAATACATCGGTGGTTGCATTCACAGACATGCTGAAATGGTCGTGTTGTTGCTTTATCTGTGAAGTGAGCCGAACATAATACGGTGAGGTGTGTGCAACAATAGAAATGCATTACCTCTGGGTCACTGCCATGTCCTGATACATGTTCTGTTGCCACTGATACAGAATATTTATTTTCCCCTCAGTCGGAGATAGAGGATGCACTGTCATGTATCCTTTTGCATTATTGGTTTTGGAGAGTGTACACTCCGTGATTGGCACTTTAGATATCCCTCCTGTCCGCGGAGCATGTCTTACCTTACGTGAAATATGATTTCTTGGGAAGGTGTAATCATGGGGAGGAATATTGCTTTCTATTATCCAGGAGGGAACAAGATAAATTGCTGCAGGGGGAGGATGGAGGATGGAGGGTGGAGGAGGGGAATGTTTCAGATGTCAATTTCATCGTGGGGCTATTTTGCACACAAGCTCCATTTCATTGTGTCTGATCAGAGTATTGTTGGAGATAGTGACGATTCTCCCCCCTCTCATCACAAGAGCTTTCTGAAGGGGCCGACACAGCAGATCGTCTGTTCGCACACAGTGACGGGCAGACAGAGGATGGGTGCTTTCCTAAGAACACACTCTCCTATTCACAAAACTTAGCTGCCGCCCTTGCGCCGACGTACAAACTGGAAACTAACTCGGCGGATAAGAATATCACAGCATTAAGATATGCTATCCGCTGCCCCGATAACAGGCTGCACAATGCGTTACATATTAACCAGCGTTTGCACTCTGGAGTTTCAACACTTGTGTGCAGCAGAAAATTATAGAGGACCTGGATTTCACAACCTGAAATAAGACACGTTAGTGCTCTTTTGGCAAGCACGTGGAGTTACTGTGGCGTTTTCTAAAACCACTGTGTGTGTGTGTGTGTGTGTGTGTGTGTGTGTGTGTGTGTGTGTGTGTGTGTGTGTGTGTGTGTGTGTGTGTGTGTGTGTGTGCCGTGGCCGTTAAAGCACCAATGTTACTCCACCTTTTGGAAAGGACATCTCTGTGTCTTTCTGCATATGTTATCACCATATAGGGCATGTTATTGATGATTCAATGACAAGATAGTTACAAGAAATTGATGATTTGAAAGGTAAAGTGTCTGTGAATATTATCCTTATTATTCAAATGCAGTACAGCTATATTAAACTGTTGTATACAGGAACACTGACTTCTGTATAAGCGACATGTGCTGATTAGGCTTGTTACCATGGTTAACATTATGTAAATAAACAAACAAATAAGTAGCCATAAAGGTTTAGTATGCAGGATTATCCTAAAAAACAACAATGTATAAACTCATTCCAAATGAATCCCTCTCAATCCTCTTTAATGAGCCACTAGAAGTGTGTGGTGGTGGTGGAGTTTATCTGCAGAGACTCTGCTCTATGTTTGTATTTTCTCTTTATATGTTGTTTTACTTTGTATCTGATGTGAACAGGTAACTGTTTTAGAATATGCCATTGTGCACAAACCATAACCTACTAGGAGGGGAGGAGGAGCCAAATGTGACCAGTGTGTTTACATAAACCATATCACAAACTCCTGAGACCATGCCTTTAAGTAGGAGAACATTAACTATGATGGATACTGATACTTAGAACTACCAACCTTCCTCTGAGTATAATCATATCATCTTGATTATGATGTTGATGTACGTTGTCAGTGCTATGTTCCACTGATACACAGAGAACTACCCATCCATGACTCATCCTATGATGTAATATTTGTTTACATGTGACATTATTGCACCCTTATATGCACAATGCTACCATATACCAGTTTCAGTGTTTTCTGTCTCATTTGCAACAAATTCTTATTTTCCATCTTGTTTATAGGATTTGTCATAATTATTGGTGTCAATGCATTAAGACAAGTAGAATAGAATAGAACAGAACATTCAAAACAGGGACTGAGTGAGAAAATGACGATGATGATACTATAATAATAATAACGATGCCAACAATGATAATAAATGCAATACATATTACGCACATGCTACCTATAAACGCAAGCATCTATCAATCTATCTATCTATCTATCTATCTATCTTTCCATCCATCTATATATACACGTATCTATACAACACCATGCAGAACGTAGCCTTATGATATCTACATATATACATGTGAATCAAGTGAAGGGAACATATGCACATATATAAGTCAACATATGCACATATATAAAAGTGCATGTCTCCAAAATGTGCTTATGGTTGTAATAGCCACGTGTTATGAATTTATTACTGGCTGTTCTGCGTATGAACTTATTCAGACTATTGCCTTTAAAAGGGATTAATACTAGAGTACTGTTATCATTATTAGTTTTTGTATATAGAGCAGTATAACAGAGGCTTATTCTTGGAAGGTTTTAGATCTACTCTTGTGTGAACCTGCTGTTTGATAAGAAAAAAAGAAGTCTGGTGCTGTGGGAGTAATGCGTTTCATGTTTTATGCAAACAGCCAAAGAGGAAGTGGGTAGTTAGCATGAGCGCTGATATTCATCACGGCTGAACAATGAGAAAAAAAGAGCATCGACTGCAGAAAACACAAAATCCACTGAGTCAGATGATGCGCTATTTGGCTTGCAGGTGATTTGTGGGAAATGCAGCGCAAGAAAATGCATTCCAATGGAGGAATGCACTCGTGCATCCTGCAGATTGCCTCTTCATCATCAAGTACAAAAAAAACGTGTGTGTTGTTAAGTGGCGCTGGCTAAAAGCTAAAAGGAAGATGCTGCACGTAGATGGAATGTGTCACAGCGACAGAGCCGTGGACGGTGCATGCAGCATCACAGCTGTCCCCTGCCATCCACACGCAGCAGCCCAGGGGGGACGCGGTTCAACAAAGTGGGCTTGGAGAATTTGTTATTAGATCATTAGCGGTGGAAACCTCCGTCCCTCACGGAGCTAATGCAGCGCGCTCTATTCACGCGGGCTCAGCTCGAGCTGCGCTGCGCTAATACTCTCCGAGGCGTTAACATTAAGCTGTGCCACAATGTCCGGTGGAGCAGGGCGAAGGTGGGGGAACAAGAAGGGGGCTCCCCCCGTGTGAGTGCAGTGTTTAGAGTCAGCACACCATTAGTCAAATCTCCTCAGCCATGAAAAAAGATGGAGGGCAGCCGGGGGAGGGGGAGGGGTTGGAATCAAAACCCGAATATGCATGCATAAAATTCAAGACATTTGTTCCCATGGCAACCATTCAGCATGTCATTCACTTGTCAAGCTGCATCAGGGTCGATGAGCTCCATTGTCTGGGTCCTGGTGAGCATGGCTGCCTGGAACAGAACCCGCTACCCCCCCCCCCCCCCCCCCCCCCCCCCCCCCCCCCCCCCCCCCCCCCCCCCCCCCCCCCACTCCTCTCCCCTCCTGTCTTCCTCCTCCCTGACCGACATCCAGGTCATTCACCATGCTGTTATTTCTTTTTAATTCAGGTTTTTTTCGGCGCTAATCGCACGACAAATGACCACCGTCGCTACAGAAAGGGAGGGAGGATAATGCAATGCAATACTGGCTTTTATGATTCCTATGAATAGCGGGGGAAGGGGGTTGGGGTCCGGGATTAAGGGAGAAATTCGGGGCCACAACCCTCGGATCCAGCTCCTCAAAGATCTCCCTGCTTTACAGACGAGAGGTTGGTGGGTGGTGACGGCGGCAACGGAACCTCAGCGCCTATGAGCGGCTGTCAACACCAGTTTAACACCCACAATGGGAGAAGAGGCCGTTTGACTTCTGTAATCTTTTCCAACATGCTCCCGAGTCGCTGCTGATTGGCAACCGCTCCACTGCCCCCCCCCCCCCCCCCCCCCCCCCCCCCCCCCCGACTCCCGGTGAACAGAGTCGAGCTGTTTGGATGTTACAACTCGAGCAGCGGGTGTTAAATGTCATACTTTGTTTTACAACATTTGCACGAGCCCAGCGATCCAAGATCTTTCCACATAAATACATGAGACTATCATAACAGAGTTTTCGTATGCTTTGATCTCCTTCAGGTTTGTGGATAGAAGAGCCATAGCTTCTCCTGCACATTCAGAAGGGTGAGGTGATGGATACAACATGCAACTTCATCTCTAGATGTCACGAAATCTTACAGGCTGCATCTTTTTTTTAAGTGCACAGACTCCCGCTAATCATCTTGGATGAGCCACTAGTGTGAAGTGTGTGTGTCGTATTGTGTTTATCTATAGATAAACTGCACTATGCACGTATTCCTTGTTTTCCCACTGTTTCGCTGTGTACAGGATATTCGAGGCTCATAGTGTTTGGCAGGTACGTTCTGCTGGTTTCCCTAATGAGCTTGTAAACGTATCAGCATTTCAACAGATGTAACGTTCTTCCATTCCTACACACACAAGGTCCTTCTGCTGTTGATGGGCAAGAGGAGGAGGAGGAGGAGGAGGAGGAGGAGGATGAGGAGGAGCCAACTGGCCTGGCCCTTTTAAATGCATGGTCATAAATGAAGGGTCAGATGCAGAATGTCAGTGTGAACCACGCAATCAAAAACAAAACGTGCACAGGTCAAGAACTCAAGGTGAATCCGTGGTCATAGCTGTAGATACAATGTACGTATGTGACAATGTCACATTACTGTCCTGTGTTGGAACCTCCAAGACACTGATCAAGGTCAGTGATGATACCGATGTGCTCATAACTTATATATAGCATGGGGGAATACAGGACAATATTTACACAATGAACAGGCCGTTATTAATCTCAAAGGACAAGTTTCATTTTTTTGCATTGATGTGACCTAAGTGTGTTAAAATTTAAATTATCGTTACTATCATTTTTGTTGAATTATATAATATGTATTATGATTACATATATGTATACGATCTTTTCTTGTTGATGCTTCTATTACTACTGTACCACTAATACGATTATTCGTAGGAGTAGTAGCACTATTATTGGTCAATCTCATGTGTACATTATTGCAATAATGTGTGTGTAATTTCATCCTTCTTTGTGTTTACAATGTCTCGGTGTATATACTGTGTCTGCTTCTCTTGAGATGCTGTAATGGTGAACTTTCCCAACAATGGGATCAATAGAGTTTATCTTATCTCATCTTAATGACAGAGATCAGCACCTAAAGTCCTTGTCAGTCCACTAAAGTCAAATATGTACATTTTTACAAGGCACCAGTTCAACCACCAGAAAGTGGGATTTATGTATCAAAACGTGCAGTTTGAAAACAGACACGTGAAGAAGAAAAACTATCCTTTAGTCAAGTTGTGTCTCCGAGCTACGCTCCGGCATCCGGATGATTAAGTTGGCACAGGACACATGGGAGCCGAATAAATGAGAAGAGGTATATTAAAAATTAAACTGATAAACAACATAATAATACACAAGACAATGTCTTTGTAAATAGAGGAGAGATGATAAATTACAGAGAAGACTGAATGCACAGGAGGGGAGAATTAATTGAAAATCTACTTCAACAATTAAAAATGGACACCGCCAGAGAGGATGATGTTTAGAGCTGCGAGCTCATGTGTGTATGTGTGTGTGTGTGTGTGTGTGTGTGTGTGTGTGAGAGAGAGAGAGAGAGGCACCGAGCACAAAATAGTTTAATGATGTGTTTTTACAGATTTAATCAACAAAACTTTCTTTAAAATAATATAGATTTTAAAGGTAAATCTGCAGACTTAGACTGAGAGATTAAGCTAGCCCTGAATTAAAGGTGTATTAGAGAACTTTCCGAAAAAATGGTTTTTAGCGACACCTGTGGCCGTGAAATTATGTACAGTCAGCATTATGAGGCAGTGTGAGCGAGTATTGAAAAAATAATCGCAACAGTTTAGTCAGCCAATGGCCAGCTGCTGTTGCCTGTACCCTGAAAACACCTAACCACCGACAGTCTATTACAGTGTATTAACGAGACATAGGAATGACCACCAGGTGGCGTTATTAGGATTAAGTTATTGTACCTGGTGAACTATACATCCGATATGTCTCTGAGGTATTAGTCAAATGTTGTAATCAACTGGCCACTAGGTGGCGCCCTTTAATATCCTGCTAATAATGCATGCAGTAGCCTACATCGTAAATTTTATATTGGTGATATTTGGTGGGCAACTACAGATTCCTGGCCTGACCTTCCACAGCAAAATGACACATATCAACCACAAGGTGGCGCTACCACAGGGCAAAAAAATAGTTTTGGTCCATAACATGCACAACATACATTGAACATGTACATAACTACATGTCTACAGCTTCAGCAAATCATACTAAATCTACCCACGGATAGGCCCCACCCAATTGTTCCTCTTCTTTTTTTTTTTTTGCAATGTCCCAACAAACCATGTATTCAAACATTAATACTGTGCAGAAATGTGTATTTAAGTAAATTCACTGAACATTTTTATTAAATTAAATCACCTCAAATGAATACAAAAAATGATGTTATCTATTAAATAGTGCCAGTATAAAATGCTGTCAAAGATAGTAGCAGTGACCTCTGTGTCACATTGTGTATTCTACGCTGGCCTCAGATTCATACACAGAGTTAAACCTTTTACATTTTCCGTTCACACAGGAGTCAAACTTGTGTTTTCATGGAGGCCGATGTGATTGAAAGCAGCATAGAAATGTCTGACAGTCACACGGAGAGATCAGGGATAAGCCTTGACAAATAAAAAAGACCCCAAAGATGCACTCTGGCCCTCGGACAGAGTGGAGGGTGTGAGAAAAGGGGAAATGAACAGTACCCAGGTTTTTGGGGAGAGGGGGGGTGGTGCTGTTGGTTTCTTATTAATTTCTCCTGGTGGAAGTTTGGGTTGTGGGAGTAGGTGGTTAAATAGACGTGCCCCTGCTCACAGCCGGCCATCGGGGGCCTAATGAGGCATTAATCGGAGGTGTGGGATGTTGTTGTAAAGGGAAAAGCACCAGGTCAGCAAAGCACAATGAAGATGACAACAAAGACTGGGGGGTGGGGGTGTGTGGGAGGGGGGTGGAAGGGGGCAAACGAACTGTATGCTCAGCAATCACTTCAAAAAGCCCAGTGACAGAATATTCACCAGATTTCAATGGGGGAAAACGTATGAAAGGGGCCTTTGAATGCTTTTGTTTGTAGGTGATTAACCCACCTTCACCCCCAAACCCCCCCACCCCCACCCCCCACCCCCCCACACCCCCACCCCCTCCTCCCTC
>JAFBJT010111786.1:0-17500 GCA_016785325.1 Chascanopsetta lugubris
ATTTATTTCACTCTCATTTTAATTTTGTCCATTCTGAGCTACTGCAAAACTACATTTCAGTGGGATGGAAAACATTTTTTACCACTGTAAGATGAAACATCATTAACACTGATTTGACTAATTGAGTGATTCCAAATGCAACAGTTGTAAATTGCACCTAATGAAGTGAGTGTGAGGATCCTGCAGAATCCAAATCTTTAAATGTCCCTTGAACTGAGGAATTTAAATGTGAGCTGTGGACATTCACTCTGTTCTTTACAAATCCACTGCTCATTGTGACAAACTCTAACCGCCGGAGCGTGACTCCACATTCACAGAGCCACATTTACATTCGCCGCGGGGCCTCGTCCTCCCAACGCTCAGCTGACGTCAAGAGAAAGTGAAACTACATGGTTGAGCCGCAGGAAGACGCAGGAAGACACAGAGAGAGAGAGAGAGAGAGAGAGAGAGAGAGAGAGAGAGAGAGAGAGAGAGAGAGAGAGAGAGAGAGAGAGAGAGAGAGAGAGAGAGAGAGATCGGACTTCAAATGTGTTCAATTAGAGGATTTAATTAAAGTTACCATTTATCCTTGTCGCCTTAGCAACGGTATCATTTCGTCAGCGGGATGATGGCTGGAACGTGTTCCCGCCGCCCGGCTCCGATTCTCCGTGAGTGGTCAGCTCGCTGAACAAAGGATCGAGGGCGAGACAGAGGGAAAGTTTCATTCGGTAGATTTCAGTGTTTTCATGCACGTCCTCCGTGTTACTTTCACTCGACGCGTGTTGAAAGGGCAGCCGGTGTGGTGTGACGGAGCGGATCCTGTGTCGGTGTGTGGAGGACGAAGTGTTCGATGTGGAGTCACGTTCTGTTTCCGGGCGGATCTGACGGAGCGACAGAGGTCGACAGCCTCGTGGCTTTAAGATAAGATAAGAGTTCATTCGTCTCGAGGGTGATTTTACAGGTCTGGGGTCCTGCGGGAAACAAACCAGGAAGCTTCGAGAGCATTCAAGTAAGGATCAAGGCCCAAACATCCCATAATGAAATGACATTTCGCAGATACGAGGTGCGTTAGTCAACTTTGTTCACGTTTATATATGTCACGTTTTAACACCAGTGGGTGAACGAGGCCAAACAAAAGCAACAAAAAAAACAAACCCAAACATTCCGTGAGTCATGTGACTTAGCTAACTAGCTAGCGATGGCGCGGCAGCAACAGTTTGTATTCGCTCGGAAATGGAGTATGTAAACGACCCAAAGGCAGCCGCCACATAAGCCCACGAACCAAGTGTTATATGTGGTGAAGCTGATTGTTTGTGTCCAATATGGCTGACACAGGGGCAGCTGGGTTGCCGTGGCAACTCCCGCACTCTCCAGCTAGTAAACATAGGCTAGCATTAGCTTGACGCTGGTGGCCAAATACTGACCGCTCTTACCACAGGTGTCACTCTGAATACCCTTCATTTTGGACCGTCCCTTCATGCTCCTTTAAAGGTCCAGTGTGTAAGATTATAGTCTGGTGGTTAAGCAGGGCTGGCGGTAGCTCACCCATACGGTTGCCGGTTCAATCCCTCTCTCTCCTGGTCTGCATGCCACAGTGTCCTTGAGCAGGATGCTGAGACGTTGCTCCTAAAGGTGGAGAGCAGGTCCTCTCCTCTAGAGGGCGCCACCTATGTTTACACAGGAGCCCTGCATGGACACAGTTAAACTTTTAGCTTTTGATAATAACTCAACGTGACCTTAGCTTCTCCTAAACTCTGCACAGCTTTAAAGACTCTGAAGTTCAAAAGCCCAGGCCGACAAGAGCAGTATCTAAATCTAATACTTTTACAATATAGATTTTTTTTGCCCCGGGGCACAAAGCTCCATAAGTACGTAATGAAAATCCACTTCAATAAAGTCATCGACTGTTACGACATGTTTTTTTTTTTTTAAACCTCTGAACATGAGCTCAAATAAACACAACAAGTCAAAGCATGTTAGTGACTCATGGAGACATGGCAGAACACCAGAGACCTGTTCCTGTTTCACATTAGCACTAATCCACACAGTCATTCACTCTGGGTTAACGTTTATAGGAGATTTTTTTTCCATTATATTTCCTGTCAGGAGCTATACTGTACTAAATGTTCTCTATTTTATGTGAAAGTAAAAAGTCTATTAAGTTAAAAAGCCCGGGGTAAAGAGAGGTTCTGTCCTCTAAAGAAAACACATAAGATCCTGAAACACCTCATAAGTCCTCAAGATGATACATTCCCCATATTATGACATCACTAAATCAAAGAGCACTGGCTTATAACATAGGAAATGAAATAGCCACCAGACATGAAGAGGTTTAAAAAAGACATAAACACAATCTTTTGACCCATTTCACTTCAGGTCCCTTCAGTCTGCCTGCGTCCTACTGGTCCAACAGCTCCACACAGTGGCCTGGACGTGTACTGTCATCTTGTCTCGCTTTGAGATAAATAACCAACAAAATGTCTACGAATAAATATCCCATGTTTACGTCCTGCTCTGCTACGACCAGTAATGCTAACCCTCTACTTTTTCACTTTGTTAGAACAAAGCACTCATGATGGTATCATTAAACCGACTGCCATATAAGGAAATGACAACAATAGAGGGGACCAACTGACCAACCAGAGCAAGCAAGGCTTTAACTGGAGGTGGGCGGTGCTTAAAGACACAGTGTTTGAGACAGAGGCTGAAAAGAGGAGCAGCGGGAAAGGATGATCTCAGGAAACTGATGTTTGAACGTTAGAGCATAAAATCATTTTGATATAACACAACCTAAAATGATGAATCTTTGTAGGAGCACGACACATCTCTTTGTTTTATCATTAATGCTCATTTTTCAGAACCGACCTCAGATCTGCACGGAAGCCGCCTTCAAAGACATAAAAACGAGGACAGGCTTAAAAGAGGAACAGATGCGTTTGATGTAAAGATCGTGGAAATTATACGACGTGCACACATTCCTCTTTTCAGTGGAAACAGACAGACGTTAAAAACAACAAGGTTTTTCGGAGATGATGAAAAATACTGTATTTCGGGTCACGCACTCTCACGGAGCATCACACTTGACATTTCCTTCAAAGAGCAAGAACAGCGAGCAAACAACAAAGAGAGGTTTCACATTTGATCAGCGACTTAATCCTGTAACTGTCGACTTGAATCGAACATTTAAAGAAAAGGAGAAACATCGAATGGTCACTTTGTGCTACAACATGTACGTACTAACATGTCCTTGAAAAAAAGCCCTTTATGACGATAGTACCATTTGAAAGCAAAGAAATTGGGAGTATTTACAGCTCGTCTGATGTCTGGATCTTTGGTCCACGCTCGTCAGAGGCTGCATCGCTTAAAAACGGGGTCAGTTCTACATATCAAACATCTGCAAAACACAAATGAATGGAGAAGTTTGGTTTTTAGAGGAAACGCAAAAATGACAATCAATCAAAGCAGGAACTGGTGATGTCACTGCCACAGCTGCATATTCAAGTTTGCTGTGTTTATAGGTATTGTCCATGCTGAGAAAGAAGAAAGAGGTCAACACTGTTCAGGTTAACATCAGTAAACTTGTACACAGGAAAATTCAGTCTTTTGACCCAGAGCCCATTTTAAAACCAGTTTGAAAAACCTAGTTAAAAAACACGTTTGAATTAGAATTGAACGTCTAACATTCGGCCATTACACTAAATTCTGCGACTTAATACTTTTCTTTACAGTATGTTGAATCATTTTAACGTCTCTATAACTTCACATTTTAAAACGAGTGGAAATGACAGGTCAAGATGAAATGGTTCTTGGACACGTCAATGTTTCCCCAACACCTACAAAGAAATGAATAAGCTCATATTCCGTTAAAAGACGAGGAGTGTCCGTCCATCCATCCATCTTCTTCCACTCTCGGGGGCAACAGTCTCATCAGTGAAGACCAATGGCTCCTGTCCCCGGCCACTTCCACCACGAAAAGTCTCCGCCTTTGGCTGCCGCCCGATCCACAGTGCCCCGGATCTCACTGGTTGCGCCTGCGGGTGGTGAGCCCACGGGAGGATGAACCCATGTTATCCATGGGTGGAGGCGCTCGCCTGCTGGCCCCAACCCTGGGCCTGGCTCCAGGGCGGGGCTCCGCTGGCCCTGGGGAGAGGGCACACAAACCCAAGACCTTCCTCGCCATAAGGGGTCTGGAATGTGTCAAACTTTATGACGTATATGTTCATTTACGAGTCAAAAGCAAAGCAGTATGAAATACACTGAACGCAACGGACACTAACTTTGTCAATGAATGTGATCTTGAAAGATTTGGAAGAATAAAGGTGACGTTTCACTGTTTTCATTACTGATCTATACCACACGTATTGCGGGTCATTATTGTTATTCAATTTTTCTTTCATATTTCTTAATTTTCTGAAGAGTTCAACAATTGACATATTTCGTTTTCAGGCACAACGTAAGATAAGTGACCCTTCAATAAATAACGAAAATAGTAGAAAAGGCTCATTTCATGATCGTTCACTGGGCCATCGAAGCTGGATTCGTTCAAGCTGCTGTACCTAATAAACTGGTCAATCTGAAATAAATACAGATCCCTAAGTGCTCATACTGATGGTGTGTTCTGAGAACATTTAAAGAACCGACTTTTGTCCTCAAGTAAAACTGCGACTAAAATCAAATCAAAACATTCTGACCCTTCCCTCACACGTCGTTGATGTCACATCAACACGGGGCATATTTTCATATCTGAGACCAGACGACTTGGCGGAGGCAGACGGAGAGCAGCGACAGACGGGGGACAAGAGGAGTCCAAATATGGACATGGTCAGATAAAATAAGAGCTGCTTAACTTAACTCCTGGGCCCTGAGCGGCGCGGTGAGGGCTAAATATAAAAGTGTGTGGCTTCTGGTGTCTCGCCCTCGGCAGCCGACTCTGCCGAGACTCTGCACCGAGGCAGAAAGAGGAAGATGAGTCAACACGACAGAGAGTCACAAATGGAAAAAAAACAAAAATGACTTGGATCCCTGTCAGTGTGCTAATCGCTAATCGTCCTCTAAGCTACGTCTCGCCATCGCTACAGAAATGGCCATAATCTAATCTATAAGTCCCCTTTACGAAGGCTTTGTAAGCGCCTGTGAAAACCTCGTAACAGTCACAACTTTCCCTTTGTGCTCCCTCTGTAGAATCCTGCGTCTCCTTCCAGGGGCTTTGGTGCCATGGCAGCGTCCCAGCGGGCCTCATTTAAAGAGTCTGGAGCCGAAGAGCCACAGATCCTCGCGGATCCGGAGCCAAATCAGAGGGCCCCCGATTCTCTGTGTGCTCTCAGCGGCTCCCGCGGGGGACTCGTCCTCGTCGGCCTTGTCAGTACTTATTAATCCCGAAGATCCTCACGCCGTGAAACTGTGGCAGCTTGGGGATGAGGACGGTGAGCAGGGAGACGGTGTTGACCACAAAATGGACCCCATCGTATTTAGTGTAGAAGCTGGCGAGGATGTACCTGAAGGAGGGATGAGTGAAAAGGAAGGAGTTCACATTTCGGTGCCAGTAGCATCTTTAGCTAGCTATCAATCTCTATCATGGCAAAAACAGTAAATAATAGCTCTGAAAATGTAATGACTTGCAAACCAAGTCACAATGGTTGCCAGGTAGCTAGCTAGCCAATGCTAGCTCCCGATCAACCACCTGCTCTCACAAGCCTATGGTCCAATGGCCAAGCTATCTCTAGCATAGCAAAAAAGTAAATAGCAGCTCAGAAAATAGAGTTAGCAAAGTTATCTCTCTCTCTCTTGCGGGTGCACACTGGCCCGCGCTAAAGGCGGGTCACAAGCTAAGCTAGCTGCTAGCCAGCACTTGCTTTCGTTCAGTTACCCCGGCCTCCGCCAACTCATGAGAGTGATGCTCTCTTGGTTTTAAAGTTACCGCTCTGCACTCCGTCTAATTTCCGCCGCTCAAGCTTCGCTAACATGCTCTGTTGAGTACGACTGGTTTTATTGTTCCTCTATGTCGATGTTTACTCTCAACAAGTGTGGGCACAGCTGTATTGGTTGCCATATTGTATTTGTTGCCGCCTTCTGTCGTTGTAACTCTCTCACTTAAGTGTAAACATAAGGGAACCAAGTGCCTCCAGACGCCGAAACTAGCTATTTATGTTATTTATTGTCGCAACGAATTAATGTTGCACTTCCTGTTTTCTGCACACAACAAGCGAGGAAACAATTAAGCGTCATTCTTTCCATCTGGCGTCTGAAGACTGACCACTCGTCTCTTTCTGCTGGTGAAACAAAACATCGGAGAGTAGCGGGAGAAAAAAATAAAGTACACCTGCAAAACTGCTATCAGCACAATGTTCAGGCTGAGCCGGCGGAATAGCAGAAGGGAGACGGAGAGCTTCCTGTACACTGACCTCAGCTGGTTAATAAGAACAGAGAGAGAGGGAGAGGGAGGGCGGCGCCTGCTGCTCAACAGTCTGTGAGGCCAGTTCATTATAAGAGAGGCGGCACAGATGTTGATCAATAAACAATCTCTGTGAGAGCAAACTCAAATATTGAGCTGCAGCGAGGAGGAACATGTTGTTCAAATATGAACCAGAGCAGGTACAAGTGTGAACCAGTTCAAAAAAAAGAGAAAAAGAGGCACAGCGACTTTACGTCTGAACGTATGGATTTTGGAGAGCTGGAGTTGATGTTGTAGATAATGAGGAGTCCAATGAAATGTCCACTACCAGAGTATTAACCTATATACAGACATTTGAAACAAATAAAATCAAACCAGCACAATAAGAAAAAAATAACTGAGTTTGATGTTTTCCAGTTTGCCCATGAGAACTCATTAATGCAGGGGAGTCTAAACCAAGTACACGTTTCATGTAGGCCACATTCCATTATATTTTTAGGATTTGGAGTGGGCCAATCATAAGTGGTTTGTGGGCCGCGGTTTGGTCACCCCCACACTAATGTAAACAATGAGGTAATGCAGGAAAGAACAGAAAATTGTCTGAAGGTGATTTGCTCTTTCCTTCTTTTTCTTCAAAAAACCCCCAAAACACATCAAACATTGAATTAAATTGCAAAACAGTGGCCGTTGCTAAACAGGGATGTAATTTATGGAGGCGACGTGTGACACATCTTACGTCATGTTAGTTATACCAGCCTGCATGAGGTCAAATAAGCAATCATTTTAAACTGCATAACTTACAGTATCTAAAGGCACTTTACAAAATAAAGTTGAGACCTTAAAATGATGAGGATGGCGAGCGGCACCACAATCAATCCATTTGAAAAAATGAACTCTGACAGACACAGTAAATCCATTTACTAGTTTATCTTCAATATGTCCTTCTCTAAACATGACCACTAAAATAAAGTACGAGAGACTTTTCCTACTAATGTGGAGCCGGAGAGGACTCACAGGACGACGGGTATGATGGTGAGGAACTTGCGTGACGCAGTGCACTGAACGCCGTAGTCCATCTGCTCCCAGTACGTGAGGAGGCGGGACTTGCCCTGATCGTGGGTCTCGAAGGGCGTCCCCTTCACCGTGTGCAGCAGCAGGTACGTGCACTAAGAGAGGGAGGAGACGGAGAGGTAAACAAACATCGACGTGAGGCGGATAACTAGCAAGGCCTCTTGGATCCTGGTGCTTCTGGTTGTGCTGGACGGACCAGGTTGTGGATGACGTTGGTGAGGGTCCACACCATGGCCACGCTGGCGACGGGGATGCTGAGCAGGACGATGTGCAGGAGGCCGATGGCCAGCAGGTAGGACAGCCACATGCCCCTGCTGTTCATGATGCGGGTGTTGGGGTTCTCCTCGCTGTGCGCCGTGCCCACGTTCATGGTGGCGACTGTGGTGACGCTGCTGCTGTTGCTGCTGCTACTGCTGCTGCTGCTGCTGCGAAGACCTCCACCACTTTGAACCGGACTATCTGTCGACTGAGAGAGAGAGTGTGACACGTGACAGTCAGACGAGTGCAGGAAATGTGTCAAATCACCGAGCCAAATACAATGAGCTCTGAAGTTATTTAATAATATGTAAACGCCACACACTGATTAACACTTACTCGCTTTTAATGATTAAACAACAACCACAGATGATTCTTTTTTTCAAACAGGGTGTGATATGTGGGGAAGGACAAGAGGGTGTCAGGTACACGTGCATGTACAGAAGAGTGTCTAAATAACTATATACACATGTCATATATATATATATATATATATATATATATTGCAGTTTATAGATACATTTCAGTTACTGAATCATGGAGGTTATCATTACATTGCTAATAATAGACACTGAATGGAACTGGTATTCTTAACTTGTAATGACTATGCCCCGCCCACTTCCCCTTATTGTTCAAAAATGAGAAAAAACGGTTCAGTGTGTAAGATTTGTGATAGTGGAGGAATAAAAGAATTACAGTAATGTTTCTGAGTGACCTGAATTCTACACAAACTATTCACTCTTGAACAAGACCTTAGTTTTTGCCTTTACCGCCACATTGCACCATCGAGTTTTTACAGTAGCCCTGAATGGACAAAACAGTAACTTTGGAGTTTATAACTTACAATTCAGATGCAAGACACACCAATAGATGTCACCAAATCCTTCACATCGCACCTTTAACGACAGACTGTGTGCACAAGCCTCTGACATCACAGCTCCAACCCCGGGAATGACTAAGCTAATTGAATATATTAGCCTACTCATTAGCATCAATTAGCACCAGCGACTACCACTCACTCATCCTGATACTGACTTTGACGGACACCTGCCAGCCAATCAGAAACCGGGATCTTGTTGTGGCGTGGGTAAACAAGGAAGTGATGCTAAATCGTGACGCTAACGGTTTTAAACTGAAATTAAGCTAACGCTAGTGGTGCTAAAGTCTGATTAGTAACGGTTAGCGGTGTCAGACGTTGCGTGCAAGTTCCCAGGATGATGTAACGGCGAGTAAACAAACCGTTACGCGGCTACAAGCTACATGTAGCTTCGGAGTGACACGAACGGGATGTTTTCGGTCAACTGATCGCCCGACTCGCGGTGGACTCCTACCTGTCTGGACCGTTACCAGTGTGTACTCTGCCCTCAACTGTTCCTCCAACTGCACGAGCGACACAGTCACCGGGAGCCCGGTGAGGGCAGAACCAGATTCACGGATCCGGACCTCTCCTCGGTTCGGCCGGCGAAGCGTCCAGGTCCTCCCGCAGACACACGGACACACACCCCGGTGATACACACCCACAGGAGCTCCGTGTCCGAGCCGCCGGCTGCCGACAACACGTCACCGCTACGCGGTTCCACCGCCCCGGCCCCACTCTCCCACTCTCCCCCGTCTTCCCTGTCGTTTCATCAACTGGTCGCATTGCGCCGTGATTGGCTGCTTGACGTCACATGGTCCCAATCAACCAATCAGCGTCCGATGCGTCGAAACAACGTGGATCACGCCCCCTTGTGACGTCAAGGAAGGGTAGGGGCCCCAAGAACAGCATGATAATTGAACAAATATGATCACATACATATATTGATCATCATATCATTAAACAGCACAACTTTTTACCATAGTTTTCCATTTTTGGACAACATATTCAAATTATCGTATTTATTATAATTGATTGATTGAATATTGTCATCAATAATTAAGATCTTTATGGTCTGTGCATGTTCATAATTAGAAGTATATCATTGCAAAATATATCTATCCATCCATCCAATTCTCAACATATACATAGTATATAAGAATAGATATTTAGATTATTGATTATTCTATTTCATAGCTCTTGAGATCTTTTGGAAAATGATTTTGCCAAATTTCATGACAATTATGGCATCAAAGTATTTCCTGAGTGACACTCCACGCCCACTCACACCTGTCTCCTGAACCTACTGCCCTCTGCTGGTCCCTTCAAGACAATACAGGGTTCCGGTGCTGGAGCAGTGGTCTTAACTTGCAGGAAGTCATGTGCACTTCTCGCTAGACCTTGGACTGTCCAAGATTAGGTCCATCCACTGACTTGTGGATCTGCCCTGCGCCCCCCCCTCCCCCACCTCGTTGGGGTGCACCTGGAAAACCTCCAGTGGAGGTCAGCATGGTCCAATCATCAAATATGGCGGTGCACAGCAGTCATCTGCCCTTTTCCTCGAATCGATTTTCTCATTTCCATTCGTATAAACATTATCTTTGATAGTTTTATTTAGCTTTTGTCTTGGACCTTATTGCATGGTTTGGTTCCACCTCAAGTGACAGCATGCTTTTGGTTCAAATCCTTGAATCTCCAGGAGGTTGACACCCTCAGAAGAAATGCCATATTAGCTGCTTTTATCCAGAGAAAACAGGGTTTGTGTCTGTGCTTCTTTAAACCAGACTGTGGCTCTGCCACCTCTCTGCTCCGCACTTGATACCTGGCTACAAAAGGAGGCCCTTGACTCCTGATGTAGCCGTCAGGCGAGAGCAGACCTCGCCGCAGGCGAGCTGGAGGAGAATCTGACTGATGATGCTCGGCCCCCTGAAAATCACACATCAACAGTGTCATGTTCGAGATCCCAAAGATAAGACCCCGGTGCTAATTTAGGGCCCCCCGAGTCGCCCCGGGGGCCCGAGGGGTCAACTGTGTTCTGCTTTGCGTGCCATGTCACACGACACCCGGCCCTTTCTAAGGGTTTGCGTCCCGGTGATGAGCGGCACCAGACAGGTTTGGCCGGCTGACAGTGGACTCTCTCATGGCGCCCGTGGCCCCGGGTGCTGGAGCCTGTCTCAGCCGTGTAAACCTAGAGGTCTGAGCAACGCTGAGCGATGGATGACAGCGCTGTGAGATCATGGCTGGCACCGGAACAATGGACGAGTACATGACAGAGATAAAACGCAACCTCAAGAGGAGGAGGAAGAGGAGGAGGAAGAGGATGAGGAGGGGAGGAGGAGGAGGAGGAGGAGGAGGAGGATGTCATCAGCAAGTCGTCATCTGGACATATTTATCTTTTTGAAGGAAATTGTTTTCTTCTGCAGCTTCAATAAGCAACAGGTGGAGCTGAATCCTTTGATCCTCCAAGGACTCAAAGGAAAATCACAGCGTCAAAGTCCTGTGGTTTTCATCCGTTTCTCCACAGATCGAGCAGATCCTGTGTCTCAGTGTTTCATCAATGATCAACTAAGCTGCAGTGATGATGTTTGACCAGCAGGTGTCAGCATCCACACACAGACAGGTGGATACAGAAATGTATTTCAACCAGGAACAGAAGTTCAACAAGGAACAAAATAATATATTGGATAAGTACATATGTATTTCCACTTTTAAGTAAAAGAGAACGAGCATACAACCTCTATTTTTAGTGCACATTTAAAATCTTACTTCATATATAACTCTTAATATCAAAGGACGTTATGTTTATTTTACATGTAAGATAATGTATTTGTTCATATATATGCACGTTTCCCAAAAATTTGAATTTGTAGTTTTGAGAGAGAATAGTTTGATTATCTCTTTTATTAATTCCAAAAAATGATTAAATGTTTTGTCCTTCTTAAATAAAACATAGGTCATAAGGTTTAAAAAAAAAAAAGAATTTCCTCCATTTTACATTTGCCAAACGTCAGGAGACGAGAAAACACACGTGTGAAAATCTCCTCGAACACGCAGACATGTTGAAGCCAGACGGGAGATCTGTTCAAATTGAAAAAAGATGATTTTTTTTTTTTCAATGTAAAAGATTTACAGCCGCTGCCGTAAATCTGAGGACTGACGCATCTGATTAATTTCACCAATCAATGATTTATACGAGAATGATTATGATATGGAGCTGTGGAGCCGATTCTGCCGATCTGAGGCTGTGGGGGCCGAGTGTGATGCAGCGAGAGGAGGAGGAGGTGGAGGAGGTGGAGGAGGTGGACTTGTGACCCAGGCGGGCCGGGATCATGGCCCCGCTGGAAAAGGCTGACGCAGGGAGTCCATTATTGGCCCCGGAGGAAGCTGAGGATTAGAACACCAAAGAATTCCAATAAAAGAAGTGTCTGTTTGGGGGTCGGGGAGGGGCAGGGTGGATGGTGGAGCCGGCGGTGGTGATGGTGGTGGTGGTGGTGGTGGGGTGGGGGGGGTCCCTCCCTCATTGTCCCGACGGTGATTGAGAGCAAGAGGAGGGGAGTGGGGATGGCATTGTGTTCGCAGCCCCTCTGAAGAAGGTGGTTATTAGGGGGGACGGCTGAAGAGGGGGCGAGGGGCTGTTGACTCTTCATCTTGTGTGAACAAAGTCTCGGGTTCGTCGCCCTCCTCCGTCCCCTCCTCCGTCCGTCCCCCCCCCACCCTCCGTCCCCTCCTCTGTCCTGGACGTCCCTTGTTTACGAGTGCCATGAATCCCGTCCCCTCTCGGTGGGGTCTCCCACCAACACCAACCTGCACCAACGCACTTTGTGGAGCTTAAGTGCCCTTTAATTAGGCCGCCTCAGTGTCCGGCTGAAGACCGCGGAGGGTTTAAGGCTCCTCCACACACCCACACACACACACCGTGTGTGTGTGTGTGTGTGTGTGTGTGTGTGTGTGTGTGTGTGGTGGAGGAATGGGGTGTTTGCTGCTCTAATGAAAAAGGTTTATTTGTCGTCTTTGTTCCCCGAGTCTTAAAGGCGCTGATATCGTCCTTAACGCTCGTCCACGTCCACGAGCTCGTTGAGCCACCGAGACGCACGTGACGCCAGGACGTCTCTTCCCAGGAAACTTTATGGTCATTAAAGGAGCATTACGCAACTTTTTGGGGTTGAAATAACCCAACAGGGTCAATGAGTTGGAAAGCTGAGACCCCCCTCGACGTCCTGGGTGGGTTCTGTGAACGCGTGGTCGGCAGGTAGACGACGACATTGTGACATCATCACCCAGCCAATGGCTTCGAGCGTCTTCTGCCAACAGGTGAGCTCTGATTGGCCTTGACTGCGTGAGGTCGTAGGTTCAATGCCCAGCCTCTCTGTCCACCCTCTGGATACTCACTCAGTCACATGGGGCAATGTGGGCTTCTGCATCTTGCCCAAGGACACCTCAGCATGTCGGGAATCGAACCCCCGACCGTCTCATCCACAACTGCACCGAACACAGACTCAACCGCGAGCTCTCTCGCTCTCACGTCCGTGTTCGGTCTTCCTGGCTACTTCTGCGTCCGGCCTGCGTCCTAGCTCCTGCTAGCTTACCTGCTACGTCTGCGCTAACTCAGGTTAGCTACCATCGTCCAGAGCTTCGTCACTGTGACGGAACAGGTTCGATTGTCATCACGCGGCATGAAAACAGGAAAATGGGAATAAAAGGAGGAGCCAGGGAAGAGTGATGTCGGCAAAGTGAGCGAGAACATGAACTGAGGAAAAATCAGAAACAACAAGGAGGAAAAACGCATTTGCTGGAAACATGGAAGTCCAGCGACGTTCGGAGGAAGTGGAGCGATGGAGGAGGCGGAGCCCAAAGCAGCGAAGGAGCGAGTTCACATAAACTCCCTCTTCCCCAAACTCACATAACAAAGATCCGAAATGAAGGATCCGGATTAGAAAGGACGAGCCGGGGGAAGGAGAGAGTGAGAGAGAAGGGGGGGGGGGGGGGATGGGGGGCGTCAGGGAATTAGCGGAACAGCTCGGGCAAAATGAGTAATTTCTGGACGTCCCATTGTGAGCGGAGCTCACAGGGCGAGGAGGAGGCTGAGAGAGCAAAGGATATAAACACAGGGAGCGAGTGAACTAAAGGGGAGAGATGTTCGGGAGCGAGAGGAGGAAGCATGAAAAGAATTTTGTGAACGGAGCAGGGTGGGATCGGGGCGTGTTCGGAAAGTCCTCAGCCCGGGCTCAGTGTGTGTAGATAGCCTCCTAATCCTGGTTTTATTGGCTGCCTGTGTCCGGCCATGCCGCTCGGATTGAGTGGAGGGAGGAGGAGGAGGAGGAGGAGGAGGAGGGGGAGGAGGAGGAGGAGGGAGGGAGGGGGTGCGAACACATGTCCTTCTTTGTGGTAATACGCTGATTAGGCCTGAGAAAGAGCCGGACCTGGTTACGGCCTTTCTCAGGTCGCCGTAGAAACCGGCCCGGTAGGGGACCTCCCCCTCCTGTGCACCTTCTGATGCAGGGACAGAGGCCCCGTCCACACGGAGACGGAGGCCATCTTTCTTTCCTTTGTTGTCGTTTTGAAAACAAACAATTGCGTAAAGACGGCAGATACGAACACGCTGTAGTACAACCTCCAGGCCTGTGGGGGGCGCTGTGGCGCTGCCACAGAGATTCTTACAATCCGTCTGTACAACCCATGCGCATGCCCCACACCTCTACCCTTCACTCACGTGCGCTAACCCAACAACAACAACAACAACAACAACAACAACAACAACGACGACAACAACAACGACAACAACAAAGATGGCGGATTTCTTGTGGGCCAATGTGACCCAGTATTTTTGCCGCCACCATCATCGAATTCTTCCTCGCAAGAGTCCAGTGTTTTTCTGTGGCAGCGTTACAGCGCCACTCACAGGCCTGGAGGTTGTACTCCAGCGTCCTCAGTTGTTTACGACGTGTGACGTCTTTACCGCCTCAAAACTCCGGAGGAAAAGATCGTCTCCGACTCCCGCGCTCTTGACCTAAATGGCCGCCGCCGCCGCCGCCGCTTCCCGCCTGCACTTGTGGCCTCGAACCTGGGAAACGTGGTTTCAATGTTGTTGAGACGCAGACCGCAGACTGACTCCTCCGCCCGCGCTCGTAAATCAGTCCACTTGTCACATTCCCACCATCCGTCCTCTGGCTGTAACCTCCTCCGACGAGCGCACGCAGCCCCGCGCTCCAAATCCCGGCGCTGAGCTCGGCACATTTCTGACAACGCCGTAACACGCGACAATGTCGCTGATGGGAAACAGACGCGCCTCATTGTCAGCGCCGCCATGACGTATCGCGGCTCGGCTCCGGGCAGCGCGGAGACATCTTTATTTTGGAATAATGTGGAGGAGCGAGGGACTCCCCACAACGACGGGGCTGCACAAAGATATCTATCAATTATTGTCACATTTAGAGACTCGGGGGGCCCTGGTCCCCCCCAAGCCCCCCCCCTGCCCCCCCTTAAAAAAAAAACTGGGAGGTAGGACAAGTGCTGCTCAGTCACTGCCTGTTTCCCCATCGTCTTTGTTATGGAGGAATAAAACACAGGAGGGGATGGGGGGGGGTGTTAGAGGATGGGGGGGGGGGGGGGTCTCTGGCGCTGACCTCCAGACCCTGCGCTGACCTCCAGACTCTGGTCACTGCAGCTCTCTCTCTCTCTCTCTCTCTCTCTCTCTCTCTCTCTCTCTCTCAGCCCCTGCTGAGAGACCCTCCAGCCCTGGAGGTCCTCAGCAGAGAGGCCACGGCCCCTGGGCAACACAGGGAGACTTTTTTTTTTTAAACTTAATTTACTTTAATTTTTCGTTATCTAATTTCACTCATTTTTTTTTCTATTTTACTTATTTTCCAAATGATTTAGTTATTATGATGAATTAAAATGAATATAACATTTTAAAAAATTTCATTTATTTCTTATATCTATTTAATCTTTTAATTCATGAAAAAAAAAATATTTTTTACATATTATAAAACAAATAAATAGATTTAGAAAAGAATGTTCCAGGTTTTGTTTTCACCGCCTCAGTCTTGATTCCGGGGCTGGCTCCTCTCTGTGGGCGTCGCCATGTTGCTCCACCACGTTTTCTCCGAAGCCCGGAAACAGAAAAACTGAACCTTCTCTGCGTCTGAAAGGAAACGTGACCGACATTCAGCCACAGCGTCTCTGAAGCCTGCACACTGTGCCTTTAACAGCCACAGCGTCACTGAACCCTGCACACTGTGCCTTTAACAGCCACAGCGTCTCTGAAGCCTGCACACTGTGCCTTTAACAGCCACAGCGTCTCTGAACCCTGCACACTGTGCCTTTAACAGCCACAGCTGTCACGTCTGAATGATGTCGACGACAAACTCTGGAGTCGTCGCATCCCGGTCTGTCAGGAAAGCGGAGCGGGAGTCCGTGAGACTGACCTTTCAGCAGCCCGACCAAATGAGGATGAAATCAATAAAACATTTGTCTTTGAACGCATTCTGACCTCCCTCACTTGGAAGCGGATCTCCCAGAGGCTGGTTTCCATATGGCTCGGCGCAGTCCGTCTGCTGTGAGGTGATCTGGATCCATCTGGTCCAAAACAGCGCCGGAAAACCACTTCTCGCCGCCAGACCCTCATATCATCAAACGACAGCCCATTCCAGCCCCTTTAATGACGGGGGGAGTCTCTTCAACCCTCGTTCTTGTGAGTTCGGGGCGAAGGGGCGTCAAACGTATGACCCCGCGGGCCGGGACCGGCCCACCGGAGGGTCCGGTCTGTCCCGCGCGATGATTTCACAAAGTGTTCAAATGACAGAGAGGACGAGGAGGGCGCACCTAGCCCCTGACAGCTCTGCCTTGGGGCAGCTTTCAAAAACCTTTGCTTATAGCGCCACCTGTGGCGGTGAAATGATGAGCAGTTGGAATTTCGAGGCTCTTCCTCCTGAGCGAGCAAACGTCGTTCGGGGCTCAGGGCGGAGGGGCAGGTGCAGGGTTGCGTCCTGACCGGTAGCCTCCGTTCTCAGCGCCCCCACTTCGCTTTCTCAGCCTTCAAAATAAAAGTTTTTTTAAATTTAATTTAATTTAATTTAATTTTTTATAACACCTCCATTTGTTTCCAGCCCAATGTGATTTTCCTGTCTTAAACATAACACCTTTGTCTGGCCCCCGGTAACGACCTGGGGGTTGGGTATGTTGCCCCCCTCTGGAACAACAACAGCCCAGCCACAAACCTGCTGGACTCACGGGCATCGCTGAGGTCCTCCGATCACAAAACGCTGCGTCATGCACCTTTAACGCCGACGGCACAGCTCTATCTGGAGGGTGGATCTGAACGACTCCACTGTGAAAAGTTCACATTTCATAAAAACGCGTGTGTTCTGTGAAGTCATGTATGAAATCGGCGGCGGTGAACCCCGTCATTACCGCGCTGAAAATCTCCAAGACAGCGGCCGCGTCTTCGGTGGTGGTCATTCTTTCCATGACGAGCGGCTGGAGATCCCCCCCCCCCCCCCCCCCCCCCCCCCCCCACACACACACACCCACCCCCACCCCCACCACCATCAACAAGCCCCCCCCCCTCCACCCCCCCCCCCCCCCACCTCCACCGAGACACAACTCCCTAACTAGATGCTTATCACAACAACACGACGACAGACTCCTGTTTGATCTTGTTTGTATCAGTTTCCTTGTGTGTGAATCAAACGTCCCACCCTGCTCGCTCTCTCTCTCTCTCTCTCTCTCTCCCCTCCTGTCCTAAGCTCGCTCGCCCCGCAGCCCATCAGAATGACAATGGTATTGATGTAAAGATGTGTTGCCTTTGGGCCGCGGCAGCGTAGAACCCCCTGCATGCCTGCATGGCCCAGCCACCACCTCACTTTATGGCTTTATTGTTTCCCCTGTTGTTGTTGCCCTGTTGGGGTGGGCGGGCAAATATTTAGAAAATTCACTGTATGCAAATATAT
>JAFBJT010111786.1:20000-21132 GCA_016785325.1 Chascanopsetta lugubris
CGTCACTGTCCTACATTCACCCCCCCCCCCACCCCCCCCCACCCCGACCCCCCACCAACCCCCGCCACCCAATCTGATTATATTCAGAAAAATTAAAGGTGCAGTGTGGAGTATTTTTCTACTTCTGTCTGTCGAAGAACATGATGACAAAACAGTTCTATGACATTTTTACAAATGTATAATCCCCTGAATGTATGACGTGTTTTTTTAAATGACGCTAAAATGAGTCCTTTAAAGTATATTTACATCGGCTGGTGGGGGGGGGGTGGAGGGGGGTCATCTCTATGGGGGCGGCCATATTAAACATCTTGTTCGCTTTAATGACAACTGAGGTTCACCTGCACGAGCGAAGGGTGAGGTGAATCTTACACACTGCACCTTTAAGTAGAAATTCATCACATCAGTGCAACGAGAGCGAGAGAGAGAGAGAGAGAGAGAGAGAGAGAGAGATGGAAACGCATCATCTCGCTTTTCAATTGTACCACACTTCACCAACCCCTCCCCCCCCCCCCTCCCTCCTCCATCATATGTGAAGGTGCGAGGACATTTACATTTTTAAATTTTTAATTTAATGTTGTTGTTGTTGTTTTTGGCCGCGTCGTATTCGGCCACATGCGTCTGACCTCACAGCTCCTGGTGGCTTCCTTTGTAACATAAAGCTCCATCCATTTTTTTTTTTTTTTTTAAGCGGGTGGGGGGGAGGGTGGGGGGGAGTAGGGGGGGGGGGGGGGGGGGGGGACTTGAAGTTCCCAAATATGACAAAGCTCTTTTGGCCGCGGCCGACACAATACTTGTCAGATGCACGGCGCTTTTTCAGAGCCGCCCGGCTCGGCTGGCGTATGGTCCCGTGGCGGCGGCGGCCATGACGGCGGCGGCCATGACGGCGGCGGCCATGACGCTCCCGTCCAAACCGCGACAGCATCCTCTGGTTTCACTTAACAGAGCGGGCGGCTGCTGCTGCCAAAGGCTGCGCAGGCCACAGGGTGGAGCGGGACTTTACACCCACTCACGGAGCCGCACGAGGCACCGGCGACAAAGAGCCCGAGACCCACTCATCCTCTCTCTCTCCCTCGCCCGCCCACTCACTCTCTCTCTCTCTCTCTCTCTCTCTCTCTCTCTCTCTCTCTCTCTC
>JAFBJT010111787.1:0-19286 GCA_016785325.1 Chascanopsetta lugubris
GATACAAAGTCATTGACACACTCACCTGGATGGAGCAGTGGGTTAAAGCGTTGACTGTGGGATCAGGAGCCTTGGGTTCAAGTCCTTGTGGATACAAACATGTACTTTTGCAAGGTCAAACCTCTCGTCTCGTTCGGTCTAAATGTTTGTACTTGTGTTTTTTCCATCTTGAGCAGAAACACGTTTTCTCTAAGTTCTTCTGCAGAATCTGTTTGACATGACTGAGAGGTAAACATCTCAGCATCATCCAACTGGTAGGATGGAGTAGTGGACAACGTGAGTGACTGATGACCCAGAGGTTATAGGTTCGCTTCCCAATCGAGTCAATGTTCTTTGAAATTATATTAAACATTTTGGACCTCTGACGATAACAAGTTTTCTCTAAGTTCTCCTGCAGAATCTGTTTGACATGACTGAGACTTAAACATGTCAAGGATGTGCAACCTGTTGAATGGAGCAATGGATAACATGAGGAGCTACCAAGCAGAAGGTTATGGGTTCACTTCCCAGAGAAATCTTAGAGTTTTGAAAATATATTCAGATTTTTTTCTTTGAGCACATTTTGGGTCCTTGACTATACTATGACATTTTTATCACATTTTAGAGCCCTCACTATAGTACAACATGTTCTTTTTAGATGTACTCATTCATTAAATGGCTCCTGACATTAGCCCTATTGGACTGTGTTTTTGAAGAAGTTACCTTTCCGGCTCTAACACGGATACTGATCATGTGTCCTTGTCCTTTTACCACCCACAGCCCAGTGATCTGAGAAAACACAGGAGAAAGGTATGAGTACAACACCTAGTCTTTTTAATAACACCGAGAAATATCTCGTAGTCAGAGGGTTTTTGTTTCACATTCATTTGATTGCGTCCGTTAGATTGCAGCAGTGGAGGAGGACGGCCGAGAGGACAAGGCCACCATCAAGTGTGAGACGTCGCCGCCTCCAACGCCACGCACAGTCCGAATGACGCACACACTGCCAGCCTCCTCGCACAATGACGCAAGAGGGTGAGCCTCCATGACATCAACGTTCCCCACCGTACGGCATCAGCAACGCTCCAACAATTGAAAACTTATTTCCGGGGTTTGGTTTACGCGTGTCAGCAGGATCGTGGCCTCCCTGGAGGCAGAGGCCAGCGCCCTCAGCAGCGTCGGCAGCAGCCAGGACTCGCTCCACAAGCAGCCAAAGAAGAAGGGCATCAAGTCGTCCATCGGGCGCCTGTTTGGCAAGAAGGAGAAAGGCCGAATGGCACATCTGGCACACAGACAGGTCATGGTGGATCCACAAGGTGAGCAAATGACAAAATTACTAAAGGAAGGGCTCAAACAATTGTTTAAATTCAAGTGAAACCAGTGTAATGTGACTCCAGCTACGTTAGCAAAACATAGAACAATAGTGAACGTAAACATTGGCTTCAAATCGTATTTTTTCGGTGAAAAATATTTACTTTTCTTCTGTTTTCAGCAACCATGATGGACGCGGACATGGCGGGCCAGGACATGGGCGTGGGGAAGCTGGGAACTCAGGCGGAGAAGGACCGCAGGTTGAAAAAGAAGTAAGATTTTAGGCAGACAGTCCCTGAAACACTCTCTCTCACACACACACACACACACACACACACACACACACACACACACACACACACACACACACACACACACACACACACACACACACACACACACTCAGAGCAGAAGTGACACCCTGGCAGAATCGACTCTTGGGGAGGGACGCAATGTTAACGGAAAATGTCAACAACAACAAAATAACACTTTAAACTTGGTGTAACGCACCTTTAAAAACAAAACAAAAAAACAAAACATTTACTGTTCACTAACCAGGAGCAGAGTGAAACTCGGAGTATTGATCCGAGACAATTTTAGCTACGTTGTTGATTCTAGGGGGCCATTTCCCGACACGTAGATTAACGCTAGCTGCCAGGCTAAGTGATTGTATTATTCCCCTCACAGTTCTTTTCAGCAGGTGTGTGTGTGTGTGTGCGCGCGTGTGTGTGTGTGCACTTGCCCATGCCCCCAGTGCCAAATGATGGATGTCATTTGCTCGAAGTGCACATTGACTTGTCATGACCAATAACTTTGCCTCCTCCGTGTTAGTGGCTCGGTAGCCAGCATTGTCCGTGTTGACAGACGTGTTGTTTTCTCCTCCACTGCACCGACCTTCCTTCATAGCAGGGGATTTTAAGGCCACGCCTCCACTTCTTCTTCTTCCACTTCCACCACCACCGCCGCCGCCTCCTCCTCCTCCTCCTCCTCCTCCAGCGTGCATGGTGGCGCCCTCTTCACCTCGCTGCATGCCATTACACCTGCCTGCTGACTCTTTTCTTTTCCATTCCAGCATCGTCTCTCATGGTGTTTGTTTTTATTCTTTCTTCCTTTTGAAGACGAGTATCTTGAATGTGACGGAGCATTTGGATTTGAATGTGCGGCGAGGGGGGGGTGCGTGTTGCGGAATGGCGAGGGTGGGGTGGGATGGGTGGAGTTGGGGGGCGGGGTCTTGGCTGCTGTGCATTCTTCCACCTGCACGAGATGTTGGTCAGGACTGCATTGTAGAAGACAACATGGAATATTGCCCCGCCCTCTCCATCGTGACATGTGCGATTGTTTAAAAAAAAAAATGCAGATTAACTCATTGTGTACTTTTGTCTCCCCCCGCTCCGTCGCTCTCTCTCTCTCTCTCTAACCCTCCTCCTCTCCCTCTCATCACCCTCTGACTCTAACAAAGCGGGTAAGTTGTGAGGAAATGCGAACGAAAAAAAAAAAGTCTGACCTCCCTGGATAATGTCTCATCTCGCTCTGTCCGCCCATCTTCTCCTGTCTGTCTGTCCGCCCTCCACTTCCTGTCCTCCTAAAACAACCGAGCTGATCTCTCTCTCTCTCTCTCTCTCCTCACATGGCTGTTGACACCATCGCTTCCTTCCTTTCTTTCTTTCTTTCATCGTCCACCTCGAGACGACTCGCTCCCCCCCCCCTTCCCATTTTTACAGCTTTCCACTGCTGGACAGAGAATGTGAATTCTTCCAAATACCCGGAATGTCTTCTTCTTCTTCTTCCTCCTCCTCCTCCTCTCCTTATACGTGTCTCTCTCTTTCCGTCTCTCTCTCGCTCTCTTTTTTCTATTTGTGTGGAATAACCAGCCGCATCAACTGATAAATGGAATGTGGAAATTTTGTTTTTTTTTATGATTTTCTTTACATTGTTTTCCTCATAACCTTTAACTTCCCTTCTCCCCCAGCTATGTTCAGTGGAAACTTTTCCTCCCATGCATTAAAGCCCTGAACATAAACTCTCTGCTCCGTGATAAGAGCAGACAGTGAATGTAAGCGTGCAGGTCGAACACATTTCTCCGCCTCCAGGCTGCTTGTGTTGTTTATCTAAGTGGCCTCTCCATGTTCGAGAGCTGTTGTCATGTTATTTCCGAGTTCTCCATTTGTCAAGATCTGCGACAACATACTCAGGGAATGGGTTGTTGACTCTGTTTTGTGTGTGTGTGTGTGTGTGTGTGTTATGAAATGTGTTCACTAAAAACAGCATAAGAAGTGGCATTGTTTTTGTGAGTGGGTGTGAGAGTGTGGGAGGATTTCGGCACCACTGACCTGGAGCGTCTATCGCCCCATCGACTCTCCAGACAAAAATTGCACTCGGATCTGCGTCGGCACCTGTTTCGGAAAAAAATGAGACATTTTAAGAATGTGGGTCTTGGAGAGAAAAAGTTAGTTTTTGATTTTTTTTATTGCGGTGTTGCATTATTCAGAAAATTGCAAAGTAAAAAATAACAGTCTCAGCAGAATAAATCCTGAGTGGCTGAAGTGGGATGAGTCAAGAGGCGGATTAGCAGAGAAGTGTCTGCTGTCATAACACTGTGTCCTGCAGGTGTGTGTGTGATTACATTCATGGAGGACACAAACACACACACGCACACACACACACACACACACACAGAGAAAACCTCAGTTTATTTGAAGATGTAAAAAAATACACTGCAAAAGCTCATTGGCCAAATCTTATTTCAGATTAACATCCGATACAAATGACATGTACATTGTTTAATATGTAATATAATATAATATAATACTATTTACTTTCTTTTTTGAGAAATTCACAAAATCTACTACTACTATTAATAATAATTAGAATTGTTTATTGCAATGTAAAAGAAAGTTTAAAGATTTAAAAAAGATTTCCCTCTCCAATCCATCCCAAAAAAATTGTGAAAACTCATCTCATAATTTGTGCGTATCTTACCTGAAAAAAATATAAATAAAAATATTTAGATGAATAAATAACCCTGAAAACTTAAAACGGAAGCTGCAAGAAATAATGCTTATTTTTTTAAACAATCCATAGGCTTAGAAAATTTGACATTAATTTCAATTAATAAAGCTATCCACTTGGTTTTAACTCAAATCATAAAAAGAGATATAAGGATTAGTGCTGATTTGTCTGTTTGTGTGTGTGAACTTTGGGGTTGAATGATAAAACAATGCCCTGATCAACTCATATGTTGTGAAATGAAACGTGTGTTTGAGTACGTTCGCTCTCATTTCAGTGTATCTGTACAAACAGTGACAGTAGCTGTTACTGCAGGTGTTTGTGAATCATTGTGCAGGACTGAGGCTGTGACCTTGCATCACAGTGTGTTTATGATGATGTCACATGTTCATGTGTTCATACCTGCTCCCTTCTGTCCCTGCCCTCAGACACGAGCTATTGGAGGAGGCCAGGAGAAAGGGTTTACCTTTCGCCCAATGGGACGGTCCGACTGTCGTCGCCTGGCTGGAGGTAGGAAAAAAAAATTCTATAAATCAATTTTTGGAAAATAAAAATACAAATAAAAACGACATGCTCCCACTGCCTGTGGTTAAAAGCTGTGGTTGGGGATGCCGGCGTGGTACGTGGCGGCGTGCCGGGCCAACGTGAAGAGCGGCGCCATCATGTCGGCCCTCTCCGACACGGAGATCCAGAGGGAGATCGGCATCAGCAACCCCCTGCACCGACTCAAGCTCCGCCTGGCCATCCAGGAAATGGTCTCCCTGACCAGCCCCTCAGCCCCGCCCACCACCAGAACCGTGAGTCAACCGGAAAAAAAAACGTGACGGGCGCAGAGTGGACGCCAAGTCGGACAGACAAATGAACCAGAGCTCAAATGGAGGAAGTAGCAATGAGATTAGCGAATTGTTGTGAGAGAAATATTAGAAAGTCAAGATAATATAGCGCAGGTAGTGTTCGCTAATAATAAGCTAATTAATTCTTGATAATAATCTTCTTTAGGCTATGCTAATGGGGGTTACCATCATATTTTTTTATGCTAAACTAGGCTAAGACAATATTATGGTCTTTTGCAGCTTTACCCGCAATATCAAGTAGGTAATGCTGAATGACAACAATCACCTAAATGCTAAGCTGATCGATTGGGTGGTTTTGCGTTTAAAAGCTAAACTAAGCTAAGCTAACAGGCAGGTAATGTTTAATGAAAAGTCTTGAAACGGTGCCTTCTTAAAATAAAAGTAATCATCTTTATGCTATGCTAAGCTAACAAGCAGGTCATGTGATTGCAAACAATCGTCTAAGTATTAGTTATGATAAATAAAATTATCATGCTAAGCTAGGCTAATAGGCAGATGTTAAATGAAAAACTTCTTGCTAAGCTAACATGGGCTAAGCCAACGTCTTCCTCCAAAACCGCTCTGACAAACGTTTGCACGACTTAACGTCCTCTCTCCTCCAAACATGGCTGACACCGTGAAGGAAACAGAAAGTAAATGGAGATGAACTGTAACAACAACAATAATAATAATAATAATACATCCCCAGCACTTGTGTCTATGATACCTGTATTTATATCTCACCAGTAAGAGCATGTGTATGACAGTGGGAGTCTGTGTTGTGTGAAGCATTACACCTGTGTGTGCTATGATTCAGCTCACACGGCCCCCTGTTGTCATGGTAATTGCACACGGTCCCTAAGGATTCTGCTGCACCTTAATGATAGTGAGTGTTCGGGCTACAGAGCAAACACTAATGTGTTTTTACACACAAGGTGCATACACACAATAAGTGTGTGTGTGTGTATATAGTCTATATATATATATATATATATATTTTTTTTTTTATCTTTGCATGTAGCTGTCATTACTCATCTCCTGCTGCACCTCCCCTCCCCCCCACCTTCCCTCTTTACCTCACCTCTCTCCCGCCATTTTGGCTCCACTTCCACACCTCATGAAATTTTCATTTAAGTCCATGCGACAAACTCTCTGGACTGTGACGGGGCCGTCTGCCCGCTGTCACAAATTAAACCCCCCCACCGGTTTAACAGAGGGGTTAACTGACCTTGTAGTTGGAGGTACTGTACGTGTCCAGATCGGTCTCTGCCGCCATTCGGCCATTAAACTCCTGAAACATACACATTTGAGCTGTCAATCAAAATGTTTCCCATCGATTAAATAGCATCAAATACCTAAATGAAACCCAGACGGTCATTGTTATGTGATAAAAACCATCTAAACGTACTTACGTTATTTGTGTTTGTTGATGTCCAATCCACTAACATGGGTGAGACGGGGTTTGTGAGGTCTCCACATCTTCCATCTTTATTCACATCTTGACCACCATAGTGAAAAAAACACATCGACATGGAAATTCAATAATAAATAGTGTAATCAGTAAAGTAAAGGGCCATTCCCACACATTTCAAAAACAAAATCAGCAAATTATATTACAGCCATGTGTGTTTGTAGTTTGGCGACAAAATGCTATCATAGCATCTATTTTAAAATCTATTTTCAACATTAAAACTTCACTTGGTTATGAATATAAGAATTTGGTTGTTTTCTCTCTGTAATTTGAGCGAATTGGCCCTTTACTGGTAGACAACAGCTGCAGAGTTACGTGTGTGTGTGTGTGTGAGTTTATGTTTTTGGTCCTATCTCATCCCTTGTGCACGATCACTGTCTGTGTTGTTTCTGTGCTGTATTTGTCCTCTGTATTTGCCCTTTGACCCCCCCGGGCGGGGCTCAAGGGGCCAGGTCATCATCTGACTGTGATGCTATAACACTATTGGCTTACAGTGGTGCTGCTCTTCTTCTTTAACACTGCTTGCCCCTCCTGCTGGACCTCTACTACTACTACTACTACTACTTCTACCACCACCACCACCGCCACTGCCGCTGCTGCTGCTGCTCTGTCTCTCGGGCTCCGCCCCCCCCTTCCACCCTCCCTCCCCCCTGTAGCCATCAGGCAATGTGTGGGTGACCCATGAGGAGATGGAGACTATGGCAGCCCCTTCCAGAACGGTCAGTTCCCTCGTCCCCCCCCCCCCCCCTCCCCACACCCCCTGCCTTCACCCCTTCTCTTCCTCTAATGGCCCTGTGTGTATGAGTGTATTAGTCTGCATATTAAATAGACTTAATGAAGCAGGACAGAGGTGGTGACCAATGAAGGAGCCGTGCTCAGGTTAACGGGATATTTGACGTGCCCATGCATAGTAATTTTTTTTTTAAGTCTCTGTTGTTAACTTTGTGCAGAGGCAGAGTGCAACAGTTATGAGTTATTCAAGATACAGAGCCAAGCAAAATAGCACAGGTACTGTAATGCTAAGACTTAATAAGATAAATGAAATTGGTACCTGTATTCCGCGACACGCCCATGGCAAAATACGCACACTGTACCTTTAATGCCATCGAGGATCTCATAAATTCGAAATGAGCTAATTTAGCATCACATTTTCCCGGAATTAGTCCCTTTTACATGCAAATACACAAAGACAATGTCATACAAATGTCGGTCCATCATTTTTATCTTCATATGGGAGTGACAGAAATTGACCAAAATCTCACACACTGCACCTTTAAATGCTCATATTCTTAACAATTTAATATTACCTAGATAGCATAAACACAGCTTTAAGCATGAAGATAAGGTTTAACTTATGTCATGCTTGTGTTGTTTTTTACCACTCTGATACTTTAAAACATTGATATTAGTCAGATAACTGATTTTAGAGAGTTTCAACATAAAAATACAACGTTTGCATCAAAAGAAATTTCAATTAAAAAAAGAAAATGTATCATGCGCAGTAATTGTCACTTATTACGCCCCCAAAAATATCATTATCTTGGGTTTTAATTGGTGGGGAATGTGACTAGTTACATCAATAAAATCCTTCCGCAGCGACATAAAATCTATAAAAGTTAAATATCTGCCACATAGGAGCCATTCTGCTGTTTCACGAGAGGCTGCAGGAATCAACATATTTGAAACTAGTCGTTCGCTCTTTACCTCCTCTGATTTCAGGGACAACAAACCTGAAAGCCAGTCTTGTACTTTCAGGATTCTTTTTCCCCAAAGTAGATGCAAACTCTTCCTCCCTTCCGAGACCAATTCACATTCCATTTAGACTTCAGCTATTTCTTTACTTTGACTCGGCAGTTTCCTCCGGGCTTTTACTTTGAAAGCTGTTTATTTCAAGGTTTGTCCAAATGTAGAAGGAGGTAGTTTTTGGTATTTTTAGATGTAATAAAAAATTCAACACAGGGTAACATGAGCTTATTGAGTGGGACCTGTTTTTTTAAGATGGAGGACTCTGACTTCTAACTGTCTTTCTTTCAACTAGAAATCAAATTCTGATGAAGGCAGCTGGGCACAGGTGAGAAATCCTTCATTCAAATTTAACTGTGAAATTCTATTCAAGTGTTTCTGATCGACATACCTTTGCCTCAGACTCTGGCTTATGGCGACATGAACCACGAGTGGATAGGGAACGAGTGGCTGCCCAGTCTCGGACTACCTCAGTACCGCAGCTACTTCATGGAGTGCCTGGTGGACGCCCGCATGCTGGACCACCTCACCAAGAAGGACCTGAGGGTGCACCTCAAAATGGTGGACAGCTTCCACAGGTACTGGTCCTCGCGGCCGCGGTCCTGAGAGTGAACGTGGAAGATATTTCCAGCAAAATTGGTGAATTCTGTTTTTTTGCTAATTCACCAGAACAAGTTTACAGTACGGAATTATGGGTCTGAAGAAGCTCAACTACGACCGGAAAGAACTGGAGAGACGCCGGGAGCAGAGCCAGCACGAGATGAGAGGCAAGCCGCTCTCAAAATGATAAATAATACAACACAACAACATAAAGATTACGTCTAAAATAGGATGTTCTTTTTCTTTTGCAGACGTGCTGGTGTGGAGTAACGAGCGAGTCATCCGCTGGGTGCAGAGCATCGGTCTGAGGGACTACGCCAACATCCTCTTGGAGAGCGGCGTGCACGGAGGCCTGGTCGCCCTGGACGACAACTTCGACTACAGCAGCCTGGCGCTGCTCCTCCAGATCCCCAACCAAAACACTCAGGTACTCCAGTCCCATGACAACAGAACCACTTCGGGTCCCCACAAGGTTATGTGTGGACAGCAAATAGCTAGCATGTGTCTGTATTCTTGCTAGTTTTGTTGTAGTTCCATTGATTACCAGCAGGTGGCAGTTCGATATTCTTTGACTTACAGCAAGTGATATCAGTGATGTTGGGGGTGTGTACTTTGGACATTCACATTTGAAATGTGGTGGTCTATGGGGACATGAGGCACACTGGGTACTGCAGTGGCTCATGACTCACCCTAGTGGCGAAAAAGTGGAATTACAAGGTGGCCAGACCAGCATTTTTTTCAATTCTTTCAGGTGGGCATTAAGTGAATGAAAGAACTAATGCAAAGACTTGTCTGCTTCAAATGCTGAAGTTTTTTTCTAATTGAATAGCCTCTTTTTAAAGTTCGAACAGCCAAACTGAAAGGTGCTGAGTGTGCACAGAAAATATCATCAGTCACCACCTCCAGTCCCAAAAATAGAGATATGTTCTGAAGCTGGTGGAATCTAAAATCAGAACATGCAGATTTGCCAACTGTCACTCTGGCCGGCTGCCCTGTGAGTCTTCAGCGCTCCTCCTCCTCCTCCTCCTCCTCCTCTACACTCTGGATGAAATGGTTATGCAGCGCTAACAACGTAGCTGCCTCTGCTAAGAATAGCCGCCGCTGTTAAAATAGTGTTGAATGTGTTTTTGTGTATACCCCGCCCCCTCCCCCACCCCGCCCCCCTCAGGCACGTCAGATTCTGGAGCGAGAGTACAATAATCTGTTGGCCCTGGGCACCGACAGGAGACTGGATGAGGTGAGGAGCCGCTATCGTCATAAACCACCGCGAGGTGAAGCGTCATGAGCAAACAAAGCTACTGTCAATTTACTCCTCGCCAGCCTCATTGGTATTCAAGGGGTTTAACATAATGTATTAGCTCAGAATATAAATTATGGATTTAAAGGCCTCAGACAGCAGGTTTTCATCAGTTTGAAGTGATTATGATGCATTAATTCATGATATTCTAAGTGTCTAGTCGATTATAATTGCTCTGTATTATTCATGACCTTTGTAAAAGACACCTTAACGTGAAAAGTGACCCGAAAATGTACTGTATGTATAAATTTGTTAAACTAAACCTTCTTGGAAATAAGAAATTATTGCTATTATTGGAAAGAAATTATTTAACTTCAATGAATGTACTGAAGTTGTAGTTTTATTCTAAAAGTAATAAAACATTCTCTGGTGATGAGTTTCCATAGCAACAAGTAAACTCCAACTGGATATTTCCCCTGGAGTGTCATGGTAATGAGTATTGCCGGATCACGTTTCTATGGCAACCTTACATAATGTGTTGTATTTGTTATGGCGGAACTGATTGCAGAGGTAGCTTAGCTGGTTTAGCTTTAGCTTTGGTTTTTAGATTTCATAGTTTGCTAATGTAACTACTGTTAAAATAAAAATGTACGTGGACGATTTTAATTGGAATATCTTCTAAATGTTATCTCACGGAAGAGTGGCTAACGGCCATTACAAGCTAACATGTATACATTATTTTTTTTGGCAATGGTAGTAGCTAACCTTTAACTGCGCTTTTTAACAAATTTTTCGCGACAGTGCGACGACAAAGATTTCCGCGGCCCCTCGTGGAGGCGACAGTTCCCGCCCCGGGACGTGCATGGTATCAGTATGATGCCCGGGTCGGGGGAGACGCTCCCTGCCGGTTTCCGACTCATCGCGACGTCCGGTCATTCCCGAAGGCTGCCCCCCGAGGGTAAGTGCTAGCAACTGCACCTTTTACTTTTAACATGTAAGTTTTTTTTGTTTTTTTTGGTTTTTTTGCGTTAGCAAGACAACGTAGCGTTTGTGGCTCAGGTAGCAGCTGACTGAGCAAACAGCTCCTGGCTGTTGATGTGACTGTGTCTCTTGTTCTCTCCGACTCTGTGACGGCTGCTCTGCAGTCCTCTATGAGGCGCTGGACGACAGTCCTGACGACATGTATTTGGATTGGTTTCAAGGTCAGATATGTCCCAATGAAGGTTGTGGGCGTGTCCGCCCTCTGTGTATTATTAATATTTTTTTTACATATAACCCCCTCCTCCTGCTCCTCCTCCTCGTCTCAGTCTCTGCCAACCCCTGTCCTGCTGTGTCTTTGCTTTTCTCACCCTCTACTCTACAATCTCTCTCTTCTATCTCACCTCCAAGGGTGCTGTCTTGCAGAGTTGCAACAAAAAAAAAGCAGTTGTTGTCTAGTGCCCCCTGGTGGTGAAAAAAAAGTATAGCATCAAGTCATGGATTATGACCCCATGCTTGCTAGTGTAACAAGCAGCACAACAGTGGGTGGCTGAGCGGTGCTATGTAAGTGGGCCTGAATCAGGAGGTTTACATAGGTGAAAGCTTGCCCCCCCCCCGGCTGTTTAGAGAGGACTGGCTGAAATAGACTTCAGTTAAAGGGTCATTTCAAATGATTACAACTTTTTTCTTGTGTTATTTTTGTAGTTTTGACCTTTTTTCACTCTATTCTACGAGCAATGCTCATTCACTTTCTATAGGTCCACGCACACAGTTTAAGCACATGGTGGTTATTTTGTGTCGTCCAACTTCACTTCTCCGACGTATCATTTTTTAGTTCATTTTAGTAATTCTGGGGCATTCCCACACCCCTGGAACGAATTTAGTGATATAAGAGTTTTTACTTTTGAGTTCAAACGATGGTCAAAACTACAAAAATAAGATCCATGTTGATATAAACAATCTTAAGTCGAGGTCCAGAGACTCAGTTGTTGGGCAACTGTCGACATCACACGTCATAAATTTATCAAATAAATACATTAAAAAATCTGTCATGGTCATTGCTTGAATTCAAAATTCAACTGCAGAAAGTTTAGACTGTTAAAATACAACTGTTAAATTAATATTTGTTTAATATGTATAGAAATAGATGAATACGTTAGCACAACCTCCAATTACAGTATGCTATACAATATTATTAAAGTGATTATAATATATGGAGAACAGCGTCAACAGATGACCTTGATGTACCCTGACTTGAGTTGTTTTTGTCGACTGGTGTTTCCAAGCTGAATTCTAAAAGCATTGAACCCAAAAAACTAGTTGTAATAAAGTGAAATGTCCCTTTAAAGAGGATGCAGAGTATCAGCAACTCCACACAAGTTGCTATACTATATGACTGTAACTCATCCAGCTCTTCTGATTTGAGCCAGTGGTTCTTCTCTAACAAGTTGCCCCTCCCACCCACTCTCTTTCTTTACTCTCTGTGCCCCGCCCCCTTGGTCTGTGACGTCCACAGTTCTACTAAAACCATGTCGCTGGTGGTGTCCACTCAAAACTAAAAACCTCATTTTGAGTGTGTGTTGCGTGGTTTTCTCTTCTGAGGACAAAGTGTGTGTATGTGTGTGTGCGTGATCTCGCTCTTACTGACTGAGGTGGTAACCAAGCGGAGCAAGGTTTGAGCCCAGAGTGACGGCGTTTAACCCCGTCTCTCTCTCGCTGTCTCCCCCTACAGTCGGACCGTCGGCGGTGCAGAGGCTGGACAGCTCCACGGTGAGAACCTATTCCTGCTGAGAGGAGGAGGAGGAGGAGGAGAGGGACCTTTAACTGTACACTGTATGTAACAGTACACAGTCAAACACACAGCTTTGCTTTAAAGGTGCAGTGTGTGATGGTTTGGTCCTTTTCATCACTTCACTAAATATGATAAAGCAATTACATACTGATATTTCCATGAATTTATAATCACCTTAATGTATCATTTTTGGTTCATTTGCCGTAAATCAGCTCATTAATGTATATTTACATGAGGGGCGGATCCTCTCTACGGGGGCCGCCATGTTTTTACAGTAGCCCAAAGTGGACATACTTTCTTTTGAGTTTTAAGAACAACTGAAGTTGACCATAGGTTCTCCTGCATGATCAGAACGGTGAGGTGATGGATGCAACTTCACCTCTCGGTGTCACCAAATCTTACACACTGCACCTTTAAATGAGTCAAAACTAACGAAGGGGGAAAGGACCAGTTTACTTTGAAGATTGGTTTGTTGACGTCTGACATGGCTTTGTCTGATCTTATATTTATGTTACATAGATTTTAAAGACGTGTGTGAATCATCATTTACTCACCATTGATTGGTTAATCGTCTCGGGTCAGGTCGCCATGGCAACAGGCTGAGATGGTGGTCCACTGGTCCAGCTCCTTCTCAGGGATCCTGGGTTGGTCCGTCCCCGGGGTCGTCTGATGGGCGGAGCTTCCTCCTCAGCATCTCTGGCAGCGGCTTTGTGAAGTAGAGGCGATGTGACATCCTCCCGGTTGACTCCGCCCACTCAGGGATGACTCAGCAATTTCACAAACCTCTGCCAGAGATGCGAGTGAGGCTGAGCTAGAACCTTCTGACTCGACCCATCCCCGCCGAGCCTCAAATTAGAATTTGAAGAGTCAGCACTTTTAACTCCAAACCCCACTCTGCCTTTCTGAATCATCCAGAACTCAATCACGCCAGGAGACAACCCGCTAACCCCCTTGAACCAAAATGGCCGCCTCACCTGTCCAGCATGCAGACACACAACAATCATAGGACAGTGATACTGTCAAAAACTTGCTGATGCATTATTGTCACATTTTGATCACCAATAACATGTGAATGGTCTGTATTGATCCTCCTACAGGTTTTCCAAATCAGCTTGCATGGTTTGCAATGGCTCTATCACAACAATGGCTGACATAGTAATTTAAAGGTACAGTATGCAGGATTTAACAGTTGGTGTTTTTAAAGACACCTGCAAATGTGGCCCCTCCTCCTCTGTACATGATACGCAAATAGGACTAGAACATGCACTAATGTAAAATTAATTACTTGATTTTCTAATCTATTTCAAATTGGTCTGAAACTTTATGCAGTCGCATAAAAGGTTTGAAATTTCAACAGAGCTGCAGGAAGCAGTTAAATGCAAGACTTCAGAGGGATTTAACAATTGGCCAAAAACATTTAATAAAGTAAACTACGTTAAATTACTTTCTATGTCAAAGACCTTTGACATATCAAGCTAAGACATTTAAACACGAGTTGGAAGTCTTACTGTTACACTTCAATTACTTTTAAGACTTTGAAAGATAGACAGTAATTCTATAATAGAACGAAATAATAGTAATAATAAAGCTAAAACCTGGCAAAACAATAGGAAAATGCATATAACAATTCGTTTTTATTAAAAGAAAATCCTGCGTACTTCACCTTTAAATTCATTTCTGGCTCTCTTGACACTCAGGACTTACTTTGTTTTTTGTTTTTACCCCAGGTACAGTTCTGAACTCGAGGAGCTGCTGGAGCCGCCCGAGGACACAAAAACATTCTGACAACACGCACTGCCAAGAAGCCCTGAAGCCCCTCCCCTCTCTGAGCCCACAACAAGCCCCCCCCCCCCCCCCCCCCCCCCCCCCCCCCCCCCCCCCCCCCCCCCCCCCCCCCCCCCCCCCCCCGACAACCCCCATCCCAACCCTCCTCCCCCTACACAACATAGGCACCAGCTGCTGGTGCTAAACTGTCCCGCCCCCTTTCCCCTTTCTAACCTTTTACATGTACAGTAACTTGTGGAAGCATAACGTACTGTGTGTTTCTTCTACAGGAGACGTGTAGGTTATCTGTAAATGAATATAAATATGCCATTTTTTTAATATATACACATCTATGTATAAAAAAATAAAAAAAGATATTCAGAGTTTGTGAAAAAATAGAAAAAAAAACCCATCCCTGCCACCTCATCTAGTGGACCATAGAATTAATATATGCTGCTCTTTCAACTGTCTCCATATTATGCCCCGCCCCCGTCCCCGCCCCGCCCCCCTCTCCTAGATCATTTTGTACATATGGTTTTATTTTTTCATTGTGCTGCTGATGATGATGATGATGATGACGAACCTGTGCCACGAGAGGAAGCGACTGGACATTGTGCGACAAAACCCTGCCCTCTAGTGGTGGAAAACGAAACCTACACCCCGCTGGCAAACTCCCCCAATCATCCTTTCTTACAAGACACGAGGAGCATTTTAACCAGGCACTGGAAAACGACACAACAAGCACTTTGATACAACCGCATCAACTCAACGGACTCTTTAGTAGCCAAGGACGAAACGAAGGAGATGTTGCACAAAAAAAACTTCCTCTCAGAGAACAACAACAACAAAAAAACGTAGAAGCTGTCACTGGTTGTACTGTACTATGTTTCGTACATTTAAAAACACACAATGGACGCGCGCGCACACACACACATCCACACACACACAAACACACTTAGCCGAGCTGGCCTTCTTCTTCTCGCCCATCCCTGGAGACGGTGCGTTCACACAACAGTTGAAATACGTGAGAGACGGAGCGCCTCAGCTCATGGTGTGCGTAGCGTGTACATGACCGTGTGGAAGTGAGGTGACTTTTTCAAAACGACAAAAAACCTGTTTCTTGCTGTGACTTAAAAATTGTTGTAGCTGTTGACTCTTTGTTTCAGTTTCTAAGGGGGTGGGGGTGGGGGTGGAGGGGGGTTGACGTACCGCACGGCCCCCCCTGGTGTTTTAACTGTCTTAGAGTTATTTTTCCGATTGGACGGCTCAATCAGAATAAGTGTTTGGGGTTACTTTATTATTTTTTTTCAGTTTGTTTTTACATCTTCAATTTGCACGAATGACGTTTGATTTTTTTTTTTGTCTCCATGTTGTTGTTTTCTTTTTTAATTTATTACTTCTTGTACTTTGGTCAGAAACTAAGTGGTGAGCAAAGAAATTTTCATTGTCAATTAAAAAACTGTCAGTGAACGAGGAGTCCGGTATTTTTCCATATGCAAATCAGACTTTGTATTTAGTATCAAAAAAGCAGCTTGAGCTCGTTTGTTAAGAATATTCGAAGCTTATAATACAGCAAGATTGATTGGTCCAAATTACATAAACATGTCATTACAACCAATTGAACAATTAAACATGCATGGTCCACGTACCATTTTCATTTCTTATATATATATATTCTATATTTCTAGAACCCAAAGTCAGATTATAGTAATAACTAGCTTTTATAATGAAGAACTGTCCAATTAAAGGTACAGTAATTGGGATTTAGAGACATCTAGTGGTGACACTGCACACTGAAAAGTTAGTTCAACATGGCAGCCTCCATACAGAGGATTGTGTAAATATAAAAGGCTCATTCTAAATTGATGAAAATAACAATTCATAAACGTATACCGGTAATCATAATCTTACATATCGGACCAATAAAGTGATGTAGATGGAGCCATTGTGGATAACAATAAGAAAAATGTGAAAAATTACCTATTAATATAATGGAATTTTTGCAGTTGGATTCATAAAGATAACTAAAAAAAGTACTGTCATCAATTTCCAGTTTTGGGTTCTGATTGAATATATAAAGACGGATTGATAAACTTTCCGTGGCTCTTACGAAAAGAAGATGGGATTGTAAATGTCTGCCTCTCACATGTGCCTCAGTGTCTTCGAACGTGGCGTGAACCCGTTTCCTGACGGACGCAGCCACGTGAAAATTGATCTGACCTCAGTTTTTTGTTCCCCCTCCGTTTGTCCCCTGGAGGTGAAGTCAGGCTCCGCGGGGCCTCAGCGCCGCTTCCACCTGCGTCACGATGTCCTTAAAAACATCCGGGTCCTCGATGGTGGGAGAGATCTGCAGCGAGGAGCCACAAGGACTTTACTTCACGGCTCTTAATCAAAGCTTCATTAAAAAACAAACGACAACAGGAAACGGAGCTAATTGGCACAGAAATCAATTAAGTCTGTTTTTTTAGTCTCACGTTGGAATGATTTCATTAAGGCCTGTAACCATGGCAACCCCTCTTTCAACAGCACCACCATGAGTTGGCACTTGATCGGGAGGAAAATTGGTCGTAACTATAAAGAGATAAAAATCTGTTTCATTAGCTCAGGGTGTGTTAATGAACCATCATCGCCTCACTCCGCCCCGAGAACACGATCCTGCAGCGCTTCACTGTTGGAAGTATTAGACCTTAGAGCTTAAAGGTCAGGGTTGTGTCGCACCTTGAAGGGTTTGCCGTTGACCAGGTTGGCCAGCGAGGAGCGAGGGATCTTGCCGGAGCGCGTCTTCGGGAGCGCTCGCACGAACAGCACCTTCTTGAAGGCGGCGACGGGTCCGATGTTTTCTCTCACCAGCTTCACCGTCTCCTTCATGATGTCGTCTTGGTTTTTCTGCACACCTGAGACACAAGAAAGATCGTAAGTCGTGTTCGAGCCATGTGTATTGGATTTAGTGACATCTAGGGGTAAAGTAGCGTGTAGCTTGATGAACGAGTCTCATCCGTAAAATCAGTCAAACTCAAGAGGCTGCTGTAAAAACATGGTGGTGCAAAATGGCCGACGCTCTCACGATGTAAATACAGGGGATGCATTCAGAAGTTTTCTACTCACTTTTAAAAACGTCAACGATTTTATATTCAATTTCCAGCAAAACTAAATGAAATTACTTTACACACTGGACCTTTAAATGGTGAGCAAAATTCTATTATCAGAGTTCTAATCTCCTGAAGCCTTAAAAACATATACTTTGTCGGCCAAATGTCTTTTTCTTATCATTAGCTTTTGACCTCAGAGCTCAATCCAGCTCTTGAATACATTTCTATGGTTCATCAACACAGTCGTACAACTCGCATGCAGAATTCACCACCGAGTGTCCGTCAGCAGAGGGCGCTGCTGCTCCATATAATAGTGCACATATTGGACCTGCCTTACCATTCTTAAGCACACACAGGGCCAGAGGCACGTGACCCTTCAGAGAATCCTCCAGACCCACCACAGCACAGTCTCCCACCGCCGGGTGCTGCAGCACGGACTACAAACACAAGTGCACACGAGCACACACAGTGTACATAAATATATTTGAGAAAATACCACAATGAAAACACTTGAAAGTTACTTCCCGTATCTCCTCCCCTACCTCCTCCAACGCTCCGGCCGACAGCCTGTGACCCGCCACGTTGATGACGTCATCCGAGCGCGACATGATGTAGAGGAAACCCTCGTCGTCCACGAAACCCGCGTCCATGGTGTCGTAGTAACCCTGAAAGGATGACGATGCGTAGGTTCAAGTCCTATCCTCCACTTCCTCACTTGATCAAAATTTAGGTCTTCACATCAGTGAAAATAGCATATGAAATACTTCAGATCCTGCGTGTCTCCATGAAAAATGGAAATACTGCAATGACAGATTTCAACACCAGAGGCCCCCCTTTTACCACATTCACTCACTACACACTCGTAATGACTTGTACCCTGCGCGTTTACGTGCTTCAACTTTGATTTCAAGGCAATTAATTAAGTCTCAGTCAGTTATCAAGTGATAAAGACTGGATTGTAAGTTGATGATGATAAAACTTACAGGGAACTTGGTGAAGTAGAGTTCCTTGAAGAGACTCTCGTTCTGCCACAGTGACAAGGCTGCACCGGGTGGGAGGGGGAGTCTGAGGGGAAGAGGAAACACACACATACACACACAAAGACACACAAACACAAAGGGCAGAACAGAGGGCTCAGTTTTTGTTGATCCAGGGATGACAAAAAATCCCTTCTCTTCTCGACCAGACTCTCGACCATGACAACTCCATTTTCTAAGGTCTGACCTCCAAACATGAGTCAGCAGAGACTCACTTCACAACAAGCAGGATATTTCAGGGCTGCAACAACTAACGGATTACTATTGATTATCAAAAAGAGTTGACAACCCATTTGGTAATTGGGTCCAATTAAAAAGGATGGACTACTATACAACACAATTCATAAAAAAAAATAAAAATGTATTTTATATATATATATATATATATATAAATATATATCAAATAGTTTGAGTGAATTTGCTTGCTGATGTGAATTCTCGTGATG
>JAFBJT010111788.1:9289-20171 GCA_016785325.1 Chascanopsetta lugubris
TTTTCCCCTTTATCCCCCCTGGCCCCACTTTCATAAAAGGTCGCGGTGCAGCTCCGAGACGTAAACACTGCTCCTGCACTGTTATTAAAACTTTTTATAAAATATAACTTTGTAAATCAGAGACAGAGAGAGCGAGAGAGAGAGAGAGAGAGAGAGCGAGAGAGAGAGAGAGAGCGAGAGCGAGAGCGAGAGAGCGAGAGAGAGAGAGAGAGTCACAATCTGCTGCATCTTTTTAAAAAGGTAAACCCTGACTCCTCCCACTTCCCTCTCTCTCTCTCTCTCTCTCTCTCTCTCTCCATTCACCCCCTGCACCCAGAGTCCAGGGGGGCGTGGTCACCGCTGAGGGCAGGTGGTGCGGGTGTGTCCCGGCACGTGGCAGATGCCGCAGGTTCGAGGTTTTTTAGCAGCAGGAGGTTTGTTGATGGCAGCTCCTCCGAATGTCCTCCCCACTCCTCCTCCTCCTCCTCCTCCTCCTCCTCCTCCCCCTCCCCCTCCCCTCCTCCTCCTCCTCCTCCTCCTCCTCCTCCTCCCCCTCTTTCTCCTCCTCCTCTTCCTCCGCTGAATCCTCCCCAAGAGGCTGGAGGGTCAAACACAAGAGGAAGATGAGGTGAGATGAAAGTGCACAATGAGCAGAGTGTGTGTGTGTGTGTGTGTGTGTGTGTGTGAGTGTGTGTGTGTGTGACGGTACAGAAGCTGATGAGCAGATGTCTCAAGGTCGCAGCCGCAGTGTTTGAGAGTCGTGACAGATTTTATTCATCGTTACGACTCCGCCATCTTTTTTTTTAATCCGCTCTTAGAAAGTTGTTTTGAATCGTTTTGAAAAGTGGATTCAGTCTGACGGGCAGATTGTCCTTTGTACGGATCACCGTGAGGGACACAATTCAAACCATGTGTCTGTAATCACATTGTTTTTGATCTTTTTTAGGTGAGTGTTAATGACGGGAGCACATTTCTGCGTGATTTAATATTATACAGCAGGTTTTAATGATGCCACCTGGACGACATCATCATTCTGGCAATTAGGCTGAATGTCAATAATGAGAACTTTTCAGAAATCAAAGATTATTACTGGATCATTACTTTTAGGATCATTTTTCTTAATGTGACATACTTTAAAAAGTAGCTACATATTTATATAAAGGTACTACATGTACCTTTAAGGTTAGATGTAAAGGCGGGGTTAGGCACAGCCCCATGACAATTGTTTGTGTGTGTGTGTGTGTGTGTGTGTGTGTGTGTGTGTGTCTCACCCGTTGGGGGTACGTTCTCGTCGGCCCACAGGAAGAACCCGCACTGCTGTTCCCTCGGTTTCCCGCAGGTGTGGAAGGTCCGGCCCTTGTTGGCTCCGTCCTTCTGCACCGTGCGCGTCACCGCCGCCTCGTTGCAGTTACACACAATCTGGCCCCCGGGTGCCACAGCGCCCCCTTCCTGCCCCCTGTTGGGCGCAGACAGCGGCCGCGGGGGTCCTCGACTCGCCGGCGCCCCCGTCTGGCAGGGTTCGTCCGCCCACAGGAAGAAGCCGCAGCTGCCGCCGTTGCACTTGTAGAACTGACGTCCCTGGTTGGGGCCGTCTTTGCGCACGGTGAGGAGAAGCGCCTCCAGACCACAGTTGCACATGATGGCGTCGCTGTTGGGGCCGCCGCCGCCGCCGCCGCCCCCTAGTGGAGGCTGAGGGGTCCAGGTGGGGGCAGGGGGAAGGAAGGGGCGAGGATTGGAAGGTGGGGCTCTGGATGAGTCTGGTCCAGGTGGATGTGGAGGGTCACCTCTTCCTCCACCGCCTTCCCACCCCCCAAAGGCTCCGCCCCTGGCTCCTCCCCTGGCTCCTCCCCCGGCTCCTCCCCTGGCCCCGCCCCTTCCTCCTGAGTGAAGGTACTTGAGGTCCAGAACCTCTCTGAGCGTCTCGTCACATCCACCGATGCAGCCGACAAACTCTAAAGGCATCATGGCCGGGAGGCTGCCCCTGCTGAACTTGAAGTTTAACCTGTGGGATGGAGAGGAGGCAGGAGAAGTTTAAAGGTGCAGTGTGTCCTTTTTTTCTAAAAATATTACAAAACAATTACATACTGATATTTTCATGAATATATAATCACTTAAATGTTTCTTCTTCTCTCCATTCCCCTTAAATGAGCCCATTAATATTTATTTACATGAGCGGCTCCTCTTTACGGGGGCCGCCATGTTTTTACAGTCGCCCAGAGTGGACACGCTAAACATCTTCGGAGTTTTAATGACACCTGAAGTCGACCACAGCTTCTCCTGCATGTTCAGAAGGGTGAGGGTGAGCTGATGGATGAAACGTGCATCTTCACCACTAGATGTCACCAGATCTCACACACTGCACCTTTAAAGGGAGTAAACCTGCAGCCGCATGTATAGATCTGGTCTTGTGCAACAAAACCTTTCTATCCGAAGGAGGGAGATGAACCACTGAGCCGCCACGAGACGCAGAGATGTGCGAGATCAAAGTTGGGCTGATGGATCAAGTTGCCGTGGCGACCAGGAAGATGGCAGCAACACTTCACTGCGGCGCTCTGAAGTGAAAAGTGATGCTGTGTGTGTGTGTGTGTGTGTGTGTGTGTGTGTGTTTTTTGAGAGAAAGCTCTGAAGTTCAACTTCGAGCCCGGTCGCCGTGGTAACGGATGCGGTTGCGGAGCACTCTGGCTGGCTGCCGCCGAGCGTGCCCTATATTTGGACCGAGCCCGGGCACGTGCTCCAGGGGTGAAACGCCCACGGCTGTAAACAGGGATTTGGACGAGTTGCTCGCGCCGATGAGTGGACGTGGTGAGGGTGTGTGATCGAGCACCGACACCAGACATCATTCTATGCATCCAACCACCGTGTGTGTGTGTGTGTGTGTGTGTTTACATTATGGAATCTCTGACACAAAGAATGCATAACAAACTGCAAGGTAAACAAAGTATGTGCAGCTTCGGGAATGTTCCATCTTTCTAAGGCAGGGGTGTCCAAACTGTGGCCCCTGGTCCATTTTTAATGGCCCGCAGCAAATTCTAAAAATGTAATGGAACGTGGCCCACACATGAACGCTGCACTTGGCTAAATTGTATTTTCTCATTCTCAACACTAGGTGGAGCTCCTGCTTCACTGAAGACGGTCCCGAGCGGGTCCGGGGATTTGGTCAGGGCTCCTTCAGTTGTTATTATTATTAGAACCGTGAAAGGTCCCCTAAGGTGGTTCAACATGGCCGCCTTCGCTGGGCTCACCAGTGAAATGTCAACGAGTGGTCAAACCAATACTTACATGTGAACGGGGCGCGGCTGACAGGTGGGACAGACGCTGTCATCTCTGCTGACCTCCAGCACCGTGTCAGGGAACCACACGGACGTCTTACACTGAGGGAAGCCCACGCAGGACAGGAACTTCCTGCAGGAGCACAGAGCCAAGACATGAACGTTGCCCAAGTTCAATGATCCAAAGTTGCCCCTTGCCTCACTTTTTCCCCGTCCTCCTCTTCATCAGCACCATGTCCCGCCCACAGTGAGGACACTTCCTGACAGGAACCGGCATCTCCATGTCGTCCTGCTGAGGTTGCTCCGCTATCTCCTGCGGCGCTCCCAGGTACGGCGACAGGGCTTCGTCCAACCTGAGGCCACAACACGGAACAACGTCTGACCACTCAACAACCCTTCAACACGCGCGAGATACGACTCGAAGGAATCAAAGGGCAGGAGACTGACTTCTTCGCCTTCCTGACCGACTGGATGAAGACGGCCTTGTACTTCTGGACGTGTTGCTGCAGCACGCTGCGCTTGTCCTTCCTGCCCTCCGACACCAGCTTCAGATCCGCCTCCAGCTCGGCGCGCAGGTTCGGTTTGGACATCTCATATCCCATGGAGTTGTAACCTTGAGGACAAATTGTATCAGAGCTGTTCAAGAACTTTTACCAAACGGCGAGAAAAGTACTATTGTGTGTGTGTGTGTGTGTGTGTGTGTTTGTGTGTGTGTGAAGATACACGCACCCTCCACCAGCCCCATGCCCAGCTCCCCGGGGAGGAACCTCTGGTCAGCTGTCAAGCCCACGTACATACGGCTCTTGATGGTCTCGATGTGCTCGGCGTGGGTTGCGTCCGTGCCTGTAACACACACACAGGTCAAGACCACGGAGTTTTCATCTGACAATTAGGACTGAATGTGGAAAAAGTACAGTCTGAGTTGACTTAAGGTAGTTTACTGTTACGTCACGTATGGAAACTGTTTACTGATCTGTGTGTGTGTGTGTGTGTGTGTGTGTGTGTTTACCAATGCCGTGCTTCTCCATCAGTGAGATGAGGTCGGCTTCACTGAGAAGCTGCGGAGGACTCGTCTGTCCGTCCACCATCTCGATCGCCGAGGGCTGGAACTGGGAACCGTTCTCGTACACAGGAATAGTCTAGAACATCGCGCACTTCAGTTATGGGAGACCTCATAATGTAAACAATAACATGGGATTGTGGCAGTTGTTGACACACACACACACACACACACACACAGTGTGTACTTACCTGAGCGGTCCACTTGTCGTATGGGTAAACATCCAGGTAGTTCCGTGCAATGATCATGAGTCCAGAGGTGGAGAACTTCTCTTGTGCGATGTCGATGTCCACCACCGTCTCCTGCCCCACGGCATCTTGGGACACGCAGGCCAGGAAGTGCCGCACGATGAATTCGTAAACGCGCCCTTCGTTGCCCTGGAGACACACAAACAAACAAAAAGTTGACGGGGGTCATGGAAGCAAAATGTGAGAAAGTGCAATAAGGAGTCGTCGCGCTCAGTGCCTGTAGTGTACTGGTGAACTTGGTGGGATGTATCGGGGGATGGGCCTGGTCAGACTTCTTGCCCTGTCGTGGATTCGGACCCCCGGTCTGATCGAGCACCCGCTGAGCAAACGTCCCCCACGCCTGGCTCTGGGTCTGCAGCTCCACCAGGGGGCCGAGAGCCAGGTTTGCGGGGAAGATGTTGGTCTCGGTGCGAGGGTAGCTGATGAACCTGAGGGGAGGAAACACTCACTGACAGAGTCGGACTTTGCTGGTCGAGGCATCCAGACCACCAGGTGGCGCAGTCACACGTGCGACGCGAGGATTTGTTGTTGACTGGTTTAAAGCACTGGTTCTCGACTGGTCTGGTTTTTTCCGGACTCACCACTTTCTGAGCAGTGACGAGTCGCGACCCAAAGCGAGTTTTTTGTCTTCGATATAAAAAAAAAAACCCATAGAACAAAACTTTGTCTGCAAGTGTCTGTTAGCATTACAGGGCACCATCGCCACCTACTGTTAAGGAGAGTGAATGGACGGCAAAAGAAAATGCTTTTGCGGTCCACTTCTGGGTCGCGACCCACCAGTTGAGAACCCCTGCTTTAGAGCCGAGGAAAAGTAAAGCGGTGAAGTGACTCTGAAGGAAGCAGCTGCAGGAAGATATTCAACATGAGGCAGCACCTGCTTCGTCAACACTCACCCTTGAGTATAAAGCTTCTCGGCTATTTTCATGGTTTCCTTGGCACTTATCTTCAACTTCCGAGACGACAGCTTCTCCATTTCCTGCGGGTCAGACACAAAGTGGAGGTCTGTTGAAGAAGCAGTGACTCTGAGACGCTGGCGCTCGAACGCTCCCTCACTCAGCAGAGGCCTGTTTGAGTCGGTCTGACTCCATGTTCTTACCACAGTGTCCAAAGGCAGCGGTCTCCACTTGCTCTTGGGTTTGCTGGTTACTGAGGTGACTGTTGCCATGGGATCCTGGAAGTGAGTAAAACCGTTTTTAGTAAGTGTGTGTGTGTGTGTGTGTGTGTAGCTTCTCACACACACACGAGGCTGATGGCCCGTTTTATTCAAAACAACTGGAAACACATTTGGATTAAGTCTTGTATCCCGCTGAGGTCACAGCTGTGGGGAGAGGAGCATGCGTGTGTGTGTGTGTGTGTGTGTGTGTGTGTGAGGAGCAGAAGAAGAAGAAGTCTCTAAATAAATCATATTTTGCATAATGACATGATCACATCAGTGTTGTCAGGACGTGGTTCTCTGCTGTTGCTGTGTTTCAGTATGAATACATTTTCATGTTATGTAAGAGCAAAACTTCTGCCAAGTTTTTTTTTCCCACTTTAACATTTTTTTTCCTCGTTTGAAATAAAAAAGTTTGCGTAAAAATAAAAGAAATAAAAGAGAGTGAAGACAAATGACAGGTTACTTCAGGATAGTGCTGAACACATCGTGCTCACTTTTCGTTTCAGGACTCTTTCATGATGTCACATCTTGCCCATGAGATAATCAGCTAAGCGATAATCACATGCTCATTACTTGTGAGCTTCTTAGCATCTTCAAATGTGTAAACAGCTACATGATATATTCAAATGAGATGTTCATTGAGTTTAAGACTTGGCTAAATGACATCTATGATAAGACGCACTCGTTTGAGGAGAGATCATTGAACAGCAGAATGAGCCTCTTACCTCCATGCAGATCTGGTAGAGCACCAGACAAGCTGTGTGGTGGAAGAGTCGGTTTCTTTTCCAGTTGAACTCCACCATGTCCTCCTCCACCTCGTGGAGCACTGGCACAGGAGACGGAAGCTCGGCTTAAAACCTGAACGTTTACCTCTGCGTTTTCGCTCGCGCGTGAATTCTCCTCTACCTTTGATTTTGTAGAAGGTCTCGGGTATGAAGGCCTGGATGGCTTTGAAGCGCTCCACCACGAAACCCAGCGTGGGAAACTGACAGCTGCCGTACGAGATCAGCTGATTGGACAGAGACGCGGGAAAGGCCTTCTGCAGGCGGAGCGTCTGGAATCGAGTGAAGGAGGCGCCTGTGGAGGACGAGACGCAGCAGGGAGGATGTCAATCTCACACGTGAACCCAAGCATCATCCGGAGATGATCGTAGCTTGACTTTAATGTCCAGGAAATGCTGAAGTGAAGTTGACTCTCTGACCTATCCGCAGGTCCAGCTCCTGACGGACGTCCACAGCGTCACTGATGTTTGCGTTCGGCTCCACTAGAGTTTCACAAGCTCTTTGAATGGAGTTGGGCGTGATCTCCGAAAACTTGGCCCGGAAGACTTGTAGGTTTGGCTTCACTAAGAAAAAAAGAAAGAAAACACAGCGCCCAGTCTTACAGGGGACAGACTCAAACCCTGCTGCTCTCTGAGACACGTGAAGACAACTCAAGCTTCTGGTACCTGCTTTGCAGACGTCGATGATTTCGAAGCCGATGTTTTCGCCCTCTCTGTCACAATCAGTCCAGATGACCAAGGCCTGGCAGAGCCTCGCCTCCTTTTCCAGAGTCCGCTACAGAGACAGAGGAAAGACAGGAGGGCTTGATGAGCATGAATACACATTTCCTATCGATGACAAATCCCACAGAGTTATTTGAACACAACATGAAGATATTTGAAACAATCATACCTTGATTTGCATCATGTTGTCTGGACAGTATTTCTCTACCTCTGCATCAAACAGCAGCTGAGGATTACAGCTGTGCCTTTTAGAAGGAAATGCAAAGTTGATATTGATAGTTGTGAAAGTACTATGTGATACTGGGAACACAAAAAGACTATTATTCAATGTATTACCATTTCTGAAAAGATGCTTTAAACTCCAGACCCAGTAAATGACCGGATACTGACGTCATTGATACGGAGACATTCTGGAGAGAGAAGGACAAAGATACCGTCGGTGAGTGAGTAAACCGGAGATCCACGCTGAGTTTTACAAGCTGTTTAAATGTATTTACTTACCTGGCCAAAGAGATGATACTCATACTCGTAGATTTTGTTAAACTTTGACATTCCTTCCCTCTGAAATGGAAAATAACACAAACAATACAAGAACATCTGTTATCTGTTATGTTTGAATGCAGGTCCTGCTCATGGAGCCGGCCATGTTTGTACCGTAGCCCAGAATGGACAAAATAAACACATTTTGAGTGAGGTTGATCACTACCATGAGTTCTCCTATAGGCTTGGAGTTAATGGCTACAGTGGTGGATACTGACCGCAAGTACGGATTTAACCACTAGATGTCACTTCATTCTGAAAGCTGTACGTTTGGAGACATTAGTCATAGTCTATCGTATGTTCAATCTATTAATATGACGTGTTGTTGTTGTTGTTGTTGTTGTTGTTGTTGTGGAGGAAGAGGAGGAGGAGGTACCACCACTGACCCTCCGGGCTCTGCCGCCGGACATGATCTCTGCGATGCCCTTCGCAGCATCGTTCTTCTCGGCCACGCAGAGGACCCGCTTGATCTGAGCCCGGCTCCGGTTCATGTCTGCCCGCTCTGCAGTGTCAGTGCCCGGACACCGGCCACCCTGCACCGCACAGAGACCCCTCCGCTGGACCCCGAGCCGCCACAGTCCCGGTCGAAGCAAGGATCTTCCGAGGAAACGCACTATCTGCATGCTGGGCCGCACTTACCAGAGACGGCAGCTCGTCCGCACGGCTCCGCAATTGTTGTTAGCATTTTAGCATGTAGCTTCAAGCAGACCAGCTACAAAAAAACCGCATTAAAACTTTTAACAGGAACTAAAAATATTATTTTTATTTACCTTAATTTACTCGGAATCATATAAAACTAACAAATCACTACAAAAAACACGGGTTAAAAACTTTGTGACAGGAAACTCCTCATCGATAATAGGGCCACTGTTTACACTTGCCGCGTCTGCTGCCGCATTCAAGGTCGTAAAATTGTCGTAAAACAGGAAGTGGGGAGCGCGGTTCCAAACTACAACTCAAACCCGGTCCGGTTCGTTAAAACTTTCCATCGTGGTATGTGTTTTACTGTAGAACACACAGCAGTAGTACTATTCATTCTGTGTTCACCTTTTTTATTGTTTTTATTTTTGGGAAATCTTTACTGAATATGTCCATGCTGCATTGTTACGGGTGAAAATACTATTTTTCAACATGGCTCTGGACGAGTTGAACACCATACCTTTACAGTAGTATTTCAGTATTTATTAATTGATATGTGTATTAATAATTTCACAGTTCAACTCTTCCACTCGTGTTTTAAAAATAAAAAGTATGTCTTTTATCCTTTAGGGTGTACTTCCGGCAGGAGGCGGCGCGATCCTGGTCACCTGACAGGACTGGAACCAGCTGGGTAAACATGGCGTCGGTCTCTGGATGTGAAAATGACATGGAGCGCTCCTGTGCGTGAAAACGATGTTTCCCACGCACCGTCGTCGCGCAGTTCGGCGCCGAATGGACGAAGAGGAGTCGTGAAGACGCGCAGGTCAGGAGGAGAGGGGGGCTTCACTCACACCGGCCACCTTCCATTGTCTCTGTGCTCAGCATGAAGGCTCTGAATAATTGCTTTTGTCTAACAGAGACACTGGGATCTGGTCTGCTCCATCCAATCTGACATACATCAACCATCCTGCGCCGGGGAATCTGTTCCATCACCTCCGCTTTGGAGCCATCCAGCTCCAAAACAGAGACTTTCATCACCACATACAACCCGGTTTGATTGCCCGGTTATTTATGGACCCTCTCCAGCTCCTCACTAACTCATCGTCCGGACAGTGTGAGAGCAGACGGACCCGTGCGGCTGCGCCTCGCGTGCCCTGACAGCCGGGTGATGCCTGCGAGTGGAGCTGCGCCGCGTGCCGAGCGTCTCGCGCCCTCCCCCACCACGCCACCATGATCGGCGCGCCTGACGTGGTGGCTTTCACCAAAGAGGATGAGTTTGGCCCAAGCGGCCCCGACCCTTGGGCGATCCCGGACGAGTTCTCCGTCCCCCTCCACCCGCCGGCCAACTCCAACCCCTGGGCCAAGACCTCCTTCGCCAAATTCACCAAAGACTTCATCCTCATCTCCGAGTTCTCCGAGCAGGTGGGGCCCCAGCCGCTGCTCACCATCCCCGACGACCCCAAGGTCTGCGGCACCTTCGACCTCAACTACTTCTCCCTGCGGATCATGTCGGTGGACTACCAGGCCTCCTTCGTGGGGCATCCGCCGGGAAGCGGCTACCCCAGGCTCAGCTTCGTGGAGGACTCCAGGGTGGTCCTGGGAGACTCCAAGGAGGGGGCGTTCGCCTACGTGCATCACCTCACGCTGTACGACCTGGAGGCCCGGGGCTTCGTGCGGCCCTTCTGCATGGCCTACGTCTCGGCCGACGAGAGGAAGATCATGCTGCAGTTCCAGGAGCTGTCCCTTCGCTTCTCGCAGGCGTCCGAGTGTCTGAAGGCCGGGAACCGGAGAGCCTTCGCCAAGGAGCTGCAGCGGAAGCTCCAGGACCTGGAGTAAGAGCTTAAGTAGAACTTTCACTGTCACAGCTGAAGCTGAAACCATGAATCGACTCTGATCCATTCTAAGAATTGTTCCATTACAAATTCCCTGAATCGAATAATTGAATCTTTAATGCATGTTTTGCTGTATCTGTGTTTAGGGTTTAGGAACTGGTGAAACATACACTGCCTCTCATTCACAAACACACGCACACACACACACACACACACACACACACACACACCGGCAGGCTTTGCGGTGATGGTGTCTACAGGCCGACTCGACATGAAAATATCATCTGATAAGTCGTATAACGATCATTTCGTCATTTTCACACATGACTTTTTACTTTTGTACTATTTTTTCCGGCTATTCAAACAACGATTTAATCGAATGGAAGAAATGAATCGATCGCTTATAAAAAAAAGCTGCAGCTCTGTGAATTCAAATCTGACAGTTCAAAGTGAAGCCTTTCAGTTGAATAGAGCAAATCACTGTTCACGGCAAAACCGGTTTTACTTGTTCAACGCACCCGGCGCCAAATGAGTCCCATTTTTCATGATGGATGTCAACGCCTGGGCATCGGTAACTCATGTTGTCTCTCCCCCAGGTACACTCACTCGGTCCTGCAGAGAGAGGAGGGCCTGAAGAGGGAGGCGGGGCCTCAGT
>JAFBJT010111790.1:8402-40525 GCA_016785325.1 Chascanopsetta lugubris
GTTTCCTGTGTATTTGGTTTAAACCATGCATCAAAACACAGCTAGCTTAGCAGTCACACTCTAGAGTAATATTAATGCTGCTACGCCGCCATATTACCAGCCTTGTGGATATCAGCAAGAGCTCTCTTGCAGAAAAAACTCAAAACCATCATTGACTCTGGTTTTGCTTTGACTGTTATGGCGCTTTGACTCATATCATAGTCAACAAAATGTGGGAAAAGTAGACGACATCCTGGGAGATTCTGATGGTGGTCACGAGGACGTGGGCGGCGTAGCCTGACATAAGGTTGACGTGGGGCATGATTTGGCGTTGCTCGCAGCCAGATGGGCTGAGCAGCGTGGCACCGAAGGCAAAGCTGAAGCTGCCAAGGCCCGATTGAACGGGCAGCACGACTAATGCACCCATTTCCTTGTCTTTCTACCAGACATTCTCCCGGAAGGCCATTGGGCCACAACAGGATCTGTGCTGCAGATGTAGAGTTTCTTTTCATGTCCTTGCAACTTTGGACAAACTGTCCTGGCTCACTCTCAATGGCTGGGGGGACAGAAATGAGAGTAATGATGATCTGGGCCAAATCTGACCACATGCCAGCGTTCATGCATGAACACCACACGCGCCGACATCACTACCGACATCACCTAGTCTTTTCTTGTGTGCACAATATGTGACCATTCTGTTGCGATCAAACTAATGGTTTCTAGTCTTGATGACTACAGTTTTTGCCATCCACTCGCCTGTTCGTCGAGCACACCCATGTTCGACACAATGAACACATTACTCACGCTACTTTGAGTGTCCTTAGAGTAAGGACACTTCACTGTGTGGACAAAGAGAGACAGGGGTGGAACTGCCAACCTTCTGCTATGTGGGTATGCATGGGAAGTTCCCTCCACCACTGCAGCCATTGCCTTCACAATTCAAAAGTATCTGTGTAAATGATTAAACCCCTTTCCCTGGAAGCTGGTTATCGGCAGTGGTATAACCAGCTTTCCAACACAAACCCACCTGTCGGTTTAAAGTCAGTGGTTCAGTGAACACAGTGTATCGTGATGGGGCTGTGAGCCAAGCTGCTGCTGATATTTGCCCAGCTTGTTTCTGATGAGTGAGATCGAAAAAGTATCAAAATGTTTTTGACCGGGTTCCAAAATGAAAATGGAGTCTTACATTGATTTAAAAAAAAAAGGATTTTTAGAGATTTAAAAGTGTTTGGAAACTTTCTGAAAGATGGAACTTTTTTTTCTATTAAAATATCACATTTGATGTAAACAAGTTAAATGTTATTCCACTGAAGCTTAGGAGCAACACAAGGGAAGGCTTTTAATCAAATTGCCTTAATTATATTCCCCTCCAAGGTCCCATCCTAATCAGCCTTCTCATGAATACCATGTCCTCATAACACACTCTGTCCTTCACTTGCTGTCTACTGTTAAACCTTCAATCAGCTCAGGACAGCATTGTGTAGACTAGACATACACACAAGCATCTCCTTTACCTACCTTCTCAAATCATCGAAATGGGGATGGTGTGAACAACACAATAGCAAATTCACTCTAAAACATTCTGCTCATAATTGTTTTTAATATTCTCAGCTATCACAAAACACAGCTGCTTGAAACCCAACTTGTCCATCTTTTAATTCACGTGTATGTTTAAGTGATACTTTTTACGCAGAGGCTGCCTCGTCTGGTCTCCTGAGTTTTGATTCGAAGTTCACACCGTTAAAGATAACGGGAGAGCTTGCTTAGCCCTTGGCTAAGAATAACATTTGTTTGATGAGGTGAGGGCATAATGACTGTAATTGTGGAGATAACAAGAAGCAAAAGTCCCTCCTCATTTCCAATCAGACCTTCATTTGCAATTAACCTGAGGGCCACCTCACTTCACTCCATGTGAGATTTGAATGGCACTTTTCTGAGCCCTATTTAAATGTGATTAAGAGTACAAACACCTCTAAGGTGTTGCCTTTATTGCTTTTCCAAAACTAGATTAGGTTAGCGCACTGATTAGGCTAAATCCATAACATAACACCATTCAACCCTAACCCTCAAACAACTTTTTCAAAAGGTAACGGTGTGTGAGAAAGTAAAAGATTTAAAGCATGAGGATTTGAAGATGATATTGTCTATAAAATATTTTATGAATCATACTGAACCAGTGAGATGTTTCCAGCAGCTACATCTTTTCCACTACATCAGTCATATGACCATGAATGTGTCCAAGGTCCAGGTACAGAATTCAGCAGCACACCAGCTTTTCTTCTTCTTAAACGTGCAGTGAGTGAGATCTGGAGACATCTACAGGTGAAGTTGCATGTTCTATCCATCACCTCACCCTCAACCTTCTGAGCATGCAGGAGAACCTATGGTAGACTTCAGTTGTCATTAAAACTCAAAAATGTTTAGTATGTCCACTCTGGGCTACTGTAACAACATGGTGGCCCCCGTAGAGAGGACCCGCTCCTCATGTAAAAAAACATTAATGGGCTCATTTACGGGTAATGGGAAAAAACAAAACATTTTATTGATTATAAATTCATGAAAATGTCAGGATGTCGTGGTTTTGTAATATTGTTTAGAGGTGGCAAAAATCGCCAAAATGTTACAGACTGCACCTTTAAACCTAGCATTATAGATGAGTAGGTGTGATGACAAACAGTGTTAGGGCTTCGACACACAAGAGGGTGATGGACTGAAAACGATAATCTGCAATAACGATCCTGCAGTGTCGGGTTTAAAAAACAATCAGAGTCAGTTGTTTATTTGCAAGGGGGGGGGGGGGGCTCATGTGATCAGATACTAATCAATTAGGAAAGGTCCTATAATGAGTGTCAACCGCCAATCAGCAAAATGTTTCAAGCATCTATATCACTGTTTGCAAACAATTTTGTTTCTGTGCATCCACACAAAATCAAACACTATCTTAAAGTTTCGAAACTAAAACAGTAGATTATCCACAGCACAGCTGATGCATAATGAGACAAAGATGTCGCCTGAGTGGTTATGTAATTCCAATAACAGCCACCACGTTGCTCCGCGCTGTAGACTGTACACAACGTTTGAGATCGATTGATAACTGAAAGCCATTACTGGCATATGTGCTTGTAAATGAAAGGTAACGTGATGGTCCTCAAGAGCAACATGCAACTTCACCATTAGATGCTACTACATCCTACACACTGTACCTTTCATATTTAGCTGATCTAAATTTCACAATATAGATGTCTGTGTTGATCATGTATGTACTTCATAATGTAATTCTCCACACAAATTAAAAACCAACTTCCTGCACTGAAATATTCTCCCTTGGCTCTTCACCGCCTGATAAACCATCCCCAGCTCCACTGACCCACAACAAACACAGCTATGCGTGTACAGTGTGTGTGTGTGTGTGTGTGTGTGCACAACGATCCTCATTGTTACCAAGTGCTAACGGATGACGGCAGCACAGCCGAGAGTCGAGTGTAAGATCTTTCTATAGCGCTCGTTTTCTCCTCCTCCACCTCCACCTCCTCCGCTCTCCCTCTGCGCTGTGTTTTTCTCCTCCACTGCGTTTGTGTGTTGAAACAGACACTATCCTTTATCAGAGGCAGCGACCTGTTATTAGAATGACCATATTCCACATGGGGAGACGTATACGCACACACCCACTCGCACACCTGCGCCATCACGACAACCAGCACCGTGGGAATCAGTCTTTACACCACGTCAAGGTCACAGCACAATATCATGATCAATGCCAGCGTTTTTCACAATCGTGACAACGTCCTCAGATTAAAAGATTATACTGAGGTTAGCATCTCAGCCTTTGCTTTACTCACAGACTTCTTTGTGACCATGCCACTGCAAATGTGTTAGAATTACAGAGGGTTTTGATTGTGTATAGTAAAAAGAAAGAGTATATCACCAGTTCAATGAGAAAAGCCAGTATGGCATTTAGGGACATTTACTATAGATGGATGGATGGATGGGTGGATGGATGGATCAATGGATGGATGGATGGAGGGATTGTCAATCAAAAGGTAAAAACAAAACAACAATCCGTAAATAAAGATCTGAGAAGACAAAGTCAGAAATTGAGTGTGGAGGTGAGCTCTGGTGCACATGGTAAAAAATGATACAAAACAAAAGTACATTTAATGAATAAATGTGAAAAATATAGATGTATTTTTTCAAAATATGTTGTTTCCTGAAGTAAAATAAGCATGGATCGGAAATCTCCCAATAAACATGGCAACCTGCTGAAACACCAGAAATTGCTTTCGCGGGGCGAACCTGGATGAAACATGAGTACATGAGATGATGGAGAGCTTTAAGAGTGCAGGTCATTAGAGGTTGATTAGGACAATCAAAGGCGTGTTCATGATAATTATCACGATACTGATTGTAATGTTAATTTTCAGCAATCTGCTCAAATGTCACCACCATCTTGCATGCTGCACTCTATGTAAAATGTACAATATGTATATATTGTAGAAGCCAATTCCACCCTTTCTGCCCAGACAGCCAAACAGCAAGTATTTAGTCGTATGTTCTCACCAAATAAGTGCATTCTTTACAATTTTAAGATTAAAAATTGTTTCTTTCTGTGGTCATGTCTGTGGTCTCCCACATATTTAAAATATGTTAGGACATGAAAACCCTCTAGTGGGCGACAGACCCTCGGGGGAAAGGAATCTCTAACATTGCACGTATACTAATTTAGGATTCATGCACTGCTCATACCTTATGAACAATTACTCTAGCACTTATACAATACATATGAATAACTAATTGCCTCCACAGAGGAAATACGAGATGTTCGTGTCCAGCGACACCAGAGGAACCAATGACCTCCTCTTGTACGTTCATATTAAAGTAAGTCAATTGTTTGTTCCTGCACTTTACATGCATCTGCATCAAACGTGCATTTCAGTGGTATGCAAGTTTAACACCACACGCATCTTGCACTTACACATAAGCTTTATGATTACACTTTACATTGCCATAGCTACCATGGTGCATGCAATGCCAACAGGGACAGAACAGTTGTTTTGCCAAAAACAAGATATTCGCACGTCACGTAACCCAGATTATATCAACAACGATTGACCTTTATCCCAACAGAGAGATATCGGCAAAGGCTTGGATGGTGTCAGATACAGATTAATATGAGATTAGATCTGCCATTATCATTGTCTAACACCATGACAACTGAGGGACTTGGAAGCTCAGTATGCTTTCCACTTCAATGCAGCGTGTTGCTAATTAGCACTAAGGCAATGACCCATTCTTTCATTCACCACCAGCGGCACCAGACAGACTGAGTCATTTGATCAGGCAGACACGTTCCGATCATGTCATCATCATGCGAATAACAGACCTTATTCACCGTGGACTTGAACATGGGCACTGGTGCCGCTAATGACATTCATGTTGGTCTCCATTGCAACCAGATGAGCCATTAACCCGAGCCAGCCAGTGTCCACGATGCAAAGGTTCTTGAGCCGACACATGAATTTACCATGAGCATTTCCTCTGATGAAAGTGCAGTATGTAGTATGTTCTGGAAGACCGGCGTTGACTCATACAAAAGGAATCCCACTTATACAAATGTAATGTTGTGGAGTGATGTGTTGACGTGTCGATGTGTGCTGTGCAGAAACACTGCTCTTTGTCTGAGTTTTCATTTGCAAAAGAATCAATATTTCTAGGAGGGGCCTACTTTAAATGTTGTGTTTACAAACAACTGACACACACCTTTTGGCTACTTTTCCGACTTCACACATTTCTGTCCCAAAATTGATTTGCTAAGCAATGGAACGTCTACAGGTTTCAACACAAATGCTGTTTGGTTTTGTTTAAAGGAGCAGCAAGTAGTACTATATTAGACTGAAAACCATTGATACTCTAATGCTGTTATGTTTATTTGTGTAGTAATGCCCCAAATGCCCACATCCATTGGTGAAATGCCACCGCCATTCGTGTAGTAGTGTTGACAAATCACAAACTAATAAAGTTGACAGCACCTAGTCTACAAAGCATTACCCTTTTCGTGATATTAGCAATATGCAGAGTTGGCGACATTCTCATGTGACTTGCAACTTGTGTGTATTGTACTGTATTGTATTGTACATTGCATTCACGTGCTCCCGCTAATTTTTATTTTTTATATTTATATACTTTTTCTTTATTATCTCTGGTACCCTTGTTGTTTTTCTTCTTAGCACCACCAGAGTTGTCTTTTTAATCTCGTTGTACATTGTGTGTCATGACAATAAAGGCATTCTATTCTAACTCAACCAAATTTGTTTTCATTCTTGAGCGAATTGGAGGGTCGTTATGAAGGACTGTAAATCATTGTAAAAATGTATTGATTAGAAAAGATACAATTAAACGCTACTCTTTTGTTTACATTAGCAATGTGCTAATATAGCCAGCGTCTTGGAAACCAGTCATGAACATTATTTTGCACCAAAGAAAACACCAATGTTTAAAAATAAATCTTCACTGCCATTAAAATGAATGTGTGAATTTCTGAAAATGGCCACCACTTAAGCACCTATAGCCAACAAAATTACATACTTCATTCAGTATATTTGTTAGAACAGTGCACATATTCTTTTATATGAGAAATGTTACTTTGCCAACATACATTTGAGAGTAATTTATAAAGACTTTATAGCTTTATCATTTGTGTTACAATGTAAAACAAACAGTATGGAGCTCAATGGTAAGACACTCTGTTAGACACTATAGAGTCAAATATAATATAACAAGTGACAAGTTTACTGTAAAAATGTGTATGGTTGTATCAATTCATTACTTGTGCCAGGTAATTCAGGCTCGATTGCTCCCGGCAGGCCTTTTCCTCCGCAAACAATTTGACACTTCATGTCAAAGCAGGGGACACACAGGTGCAATTAATTAAGCACTATGAATGGCCGCATTACCGTATGTTTTGCCACACCGGGCTCATCGCCTGGTGCTATTTTTGCTGCCTCACTGACAAGGCACACTGGGACTGTTCATTGGAACCTAACTGTCATTAATGCTATTACTCGCGCTTCACCTCATCCTGCCATGACAAACACAAATATTGGTAATAAAAAATGAACCTTTAACTGGACAGTGTTGATAGTATTTATTTTTTTTTTTTAAGTTAAGTTTTTTTTTGTTTTTATTAAAAAATATTTTGGAAAGAAAGAATTGTCTGCTTTATCTCAGCGCATCGTGTTATAGGTGTAGTTTGAGGAAGGACTGCATTTAAAGCTGATTAATAAAGCTATGTTTATCAATGTTGTGTACAGTGAATGGAAATACTGAAAACGTAAGAAATTGTGTGTATCAGGTGGTATTTCCCATCCATTGATTGTCCATCCAGTCAATCATACTTGTAATTCACGATGGTCATTCTAGAGTATAGACCACGGGTCTCTGGGGCCACATCCGCCCCAGTTAGATTGCACAATAACCTATAAACAACAACTTCAAGTGTTCAAGCTTGAACAGTTTGCTTGCTACAAAAAATGCAAAAAATGTCAACACTTGGCAAAGTCATCTTGTGGCCCGCCAGACCGAACCCTCCGGTGGTCCTGTATTGACTGATAAGGGAACTGATGTGGCCTGCTATCAAAAATGTGATGTTTCAGATGAAAAGGGAGTGTAGGTGTGCCTTTCTGCAATGATGTTAAGTCATTCGAAAGCTTCATATAAAACCGCTCCTGCCTTGAAGTCTTGTTTCCAGGCGGTTCATTAGTATGAGCTCCTCACATCCTTTGCTTTTTTTCTAAATGGTCCTCAGAGGGCGAATCAACTGTGACTACACATTGAGGGTTTACTCAACCAATGAGATTAATGCTGCCTACTGAGCAGCTACAGCCAAAATTGGACATGCAGAAAGAACATCATGGGGAATATGGTTCAACACACACACACACACACATCAATGCACATGCCTGCACATGCACATAAGACACAATGCGGGCTGTTAATGGAGATATGATCTGTCCAGTGGGACGCAGATGGCTCATGTGTCACACTATGATTGTCTGGGAAGAGAAAAGGGGAGTGACGGCAACGAGGGGACACAAATGGGTTGAATTCGATGAGTGTTCGTGACAAAGCTCATCACGCCAAGGGAACATGGATGACGTGCATGGGCGTATTATTCAATAATGTGAATGTTTTATGACTGATTCACTGTTGCCGTGTAAAAACCCCAGAAATTCTAATTAGGATGCTTTTTTAAATCATGACTTGATTACATGTCATGTCAGGCCTTTCTATGTGCTTAACCCCAGGCTGATGAAACCTAGAAGGAATTGCATTGAATGGTTCTACAGTTTCGGTGGAATCAGCCGAGCCGGGATTCCCTCCTGAGCAAGAGGCATTTTTGGAGAAACAAGGTTTCAGCCTGACAGTAATCCTATTACATCATCCCCCGAGGTGGATATCCTGCACAGCACGGTAGTGAAAAATGGGTTTTCACACAACGTGTGTGACAGCAGTTGTGAGAGACAGAGAGGGGCTTGAGACTGTCCTGCCAAAATAAAAGCATGTTATGTTTAAAAAAAAAAAAAAAACTGCAATATATGGGTTATTTGTTGTCACTGAAATATAAATGAATCCACTTTGAAGCTGCATCCTCCCACACACCAGGAATGAGGCATTACTGTCGGGGGTTCTCGAATTCCTCTCCACACTAAATAATGAATTAATATCACTGAATGAGAGCGCTGAACAGTTCAGCTCACTCCCTCCCCTCCTCCCTGAAATCACTGTGTTGAGGGAGCCAATCGGAGCCTGGCATCGTGTCTACCACTACCAACAAGCCCCGCCTTCTCCCCTCTGTGATTATATAGTCTAAGGACGACGGCATCACAACAGACACACGCACACGCTGTGCTCCTCCTGCTGCACGCAGCCAGGGAGGCGATGCGGCTCTGACACAAGGTGAGTGCAAACCCCTCTGGACTAAAGGGACATTTCTCAGCTTTTCTTTCGCCCTTTTTTTCCTCTTTGTGACTGTTTGACTCTGTCGTCTGGCTGAAATATTTGCAGAGTAGTTATTTTCCTCCCATGTCTCGCATTATTGTTCTCCTCTACTCTGTATTTTCAGCTCTTCTCTGTCCTTCTCCCCAATTGCAGGCACATGCTTTTGAGAGTGTTGAGAGCAACGGTAAGAGCAGCAGCCACCCTGGCTTTTACAGCAGCTTGAGAGAAACCCCCTGTGGCATCATAAGTGCCAGCAGCAATCACAGGGGGACACGCTGACAGGACCACCGCCGCCGCCGCCGCCGCCAGACCCTCGTGCATTGTTATCCAAGGACAGCTGCTCTGACATGGGTTGCTCCTCAGGCAGGCAGCCCCCAGCCCCGGTCTTTCACCCAGATCTTGACTTCAGCAACAACAGCGAGGCCAACACCTTACCACAGGACTCCGAGAACCAGAACCAGGTCTTGAATGGCTTTGGAGACGGGGAGAGGAGAATCAGCAGGGATCAGGCAAAACCCCCGGAGTCTCTCCACACGCTCGAGCGACTTGCCCAGGCTACAGGGGGGACAGAGAAGTCCTGGTACCGCTGTGTGTTTCCCTTTGGCGTGATATCGTTAGTGATCGGCATGGCCGGCACAGGGGTGACATTCAACTTTAACACGCTGCCCCAGACAAAAGTGGTTTCGGTGGCACTGCTCTGCGTTGGCGTATTGATGCTGCTGGTGGCCGCCGTGTGCTGGAGGGCTCACAGACTGAGGAGGAAGAAGAAGAAGGAAGGGGGGTTCTTCACTGCTGACCAGGGGACTTTGTGATGAAGGGTGGATGGACAGGCTGATTCTCGTTGATCCGGACATGCAGAGCACTTCAAGTTGGACTGCTCGACAGAGGAGAAGAAACTGGAAAAAGTAGATTAAGAAGCAAGGATATCGATCCTTACCTTATCTGCATTAAGGCAGAGGGTGCAGGCCAAGGAGTCGGACAATCCTGAAGATATTATTGTACCAGCTAAACTTTATAACAGTGAGTCACTTTTCAGAAAATGCCATATTAACAAAAGGCAGCATCCTCATCCTGGGCAGTTTCAAATATGGTCTTATCTAAAAATACCCTCTTTCTCTCTGGTTTATTCCTTTAATGGATTTACCTTGGGATCCACTGGAGCTAAAAGCAAATTATAGATCACTGCTCCAGGGATGGGTTCGAATGAGACATGACGCATCTCAGGAATAGGTATTCCCACATCCTGAACCTTCGTCTGTACCTACACAACGTTCAACAAATGGTGTGCAGAGGTTTTTTTAACTTTATTTTTTACCAGATCTGCCTCAGAGGCTTTATCTTTCCTTGTATCATAGTCTCCCCTGCACCAGACTCGTAGAGGTAGTTTAAATTATTGGAAGAGAAGGCAACTGAAAGTTTGCAAGTGTAAAACTTGGCCTTGCTTCAGATGGTGAACAAAACAAAATTTGCCCTTCCTCACCAAACTGCTGTAGCGGTCCCCTTTTGCACATACACCACTTTGTCTCTGGCTGCTCCAGCACAGATGCTCATTAGGCAAAAGTACCGAGCTGCCGTGGTAGGAAGGAAGTGGCAAAATCACGCAAGAAGAGCAAGCTTGCTAAGGAAAATTCTACTAGTGATGCAGAATCTGTACACATACTTCCTCTTTTTCATGTCAATAGTCCAATTAAGCATCATCAGGTCCAACGGTCCACACTTTTCCTCTCCTGCCACCGAGCAGATGGCAGAAAAACACAATCCAGCTGTGTCAGATCGATCGAGCTCGCTGCTCTTTGAGGTATTAAGCATTAGCACAAACACATTTTCACTTCTAAGCACGTGGAATTGCTTTCCCCAGAAGCACTTTTGACAGCTTGAGCGTAGTCTGACAAGGAAATCCCATTACAGACACACTACAGTGAACACAGAGCAGCAAAGACAAGGCGTTCAAAGCCCCCCTACCTGATTCCTCTGATCCTGACCTCCTACTGTGGCAAATACTGGCGACACCACTGGACATTTATTTGTGACCAATCAGGGGAAATACAAATCTATTCTGTCATTCCGTTTTTCCCTGCATTCTCCAGCTTGGCAAAGAGTGTTCACACAGTGAAAACAAAGAGCTTTCTCTTTCGTTCGTCTTTAACCAGTCATTTCTCACAAATCAACTCAGTTCTTCTACCTGTTACTGGAGGGGCTGAGATGTAGCAGTGGGTTAGCCACATTAGCGGTATTAGTATGTGGTCAGTAGCCCAGTGATGTGGATTTGAGGAACACCCAGCAGATTCTTGTCAGCTGTAGCGATGATCTGTATCTGACTGATTATATCTGACAACTAAAATGTTTACCGGGCATCACAAGTGTTCATTATTTGCATGGTTTACTACAGTTACAATGTGGTACAGCAGCTCAAGAAGTGTGTGTGTGTGTGTGTGTGTGAGACACAAAAGTGTTTATTTTCATCTCTATCCCCCGCATCCTCCTTTGATTATCCAGCTTTCCAGGGTGCTTTCACTGTTTGCTCATAAAGCCCGAGTCGATGTGAGGTAATCCCCTATTCAGTATTGTTGCATTCACTTGTGTATGTGTGTGTGTGTGTGTGTGTGTGTGTGTGTGTATTTAACCTGAAATACTGAGTATTCCTATAAATGACATATCATGAATACTGTAGGTACTGTGTTTAACTACAAGTGTAGCCACATTTCTGAATGTACCTCTGAACAGTGTGTCTTAAATCATCCTTGTACAGACTATAGAGACTATTTACGCATCCTCTATTTTGAGTAGATTCAGAAATACAGTACAATTTACATATTACTTTATATTTACATTTCGATGGCAGTGTGGTTGTGATGACTCCAAGCGCATTGCTGCGGGTTCTAATCGTAATCGTTTCATTCCAAAGCGAGACATCTGCCACCAGAAGAAACTGTCCATTTTTGAGTGAAGCACATTACAAGTAAAAGAAACATTACTGTTATTTTCAAACATTTAAAAGCATGTTTGATTTTTACCACACAGGTAAGTTACAGATTGTATTTTTTTACACTAAACTTGACAAATACGAATGGTTTTGGAGTTTCAGTTGCTTAGGTGACGTGTTGTCGATCGGCTTTGATTTATATTGGCATGGCCCAGCTTTTCTCTGAGTGCCTTTTACTTGCAACATCAATATTTCTCTGTAAGGTGCAGTCAATGTAAGCGGTGCAGGCCAACTGGTGCCAGAAATAGATGGCGAGAGGCAGAGAGACCTATGTCACTTTATTACTGAGTGTTTTTTTTTTTGTTTTTTTTTTGGTGTGCATGAAGTCAGATAAACTCACAATTAGACACAACTCCTTGAGTAGAAATACCAAATATATCAATCTATCAAGAGGCTTATTTTTTTGTCCCTGTTAAATGTTTGTAAAACTGTAATTTTGTTGTTTGTTGTAATCTGCCGAAGCGCTGGATTAAATAGCAAAGGTAGTTTTTGAAACAAGTGCAATTGTTATCATTTCTTTTCACCATACTGGATGTGTGCTCTCAGAGCAGCTTTGTGCCACAATTGACACTTATAACACCTGTAGATTACCACCGTTATTCACAGTATATTGTATACAAACAATTCTTGTTGCGAATTGGCTGTATTTAAAATGAAATTGTAGGGAGACTGATTGTTAATGTATTATTATTTAGGATACTCTACTCCTACAAGCATAGCACTTTGCCACAGATGCCTAAATGGAACCTATTTGCACTCAAACCACATTGACCCCATATGACAAAGACTAGAAATGCCATTACCTTTGACGATGTTTGGTCATAAGATTATTTGTTTTTCAAAATTATATATTTTTTTAAATTATATTTTCCAAATGATACCATATGGTTGAGTCCAAATCCTCCTGTGGAGCCACACATCTTTAAGCCAGATTGTTAACTATTCAACTGTTGTGGAGATATTTCCTTAAAAAAAAAAAAATCCCAAAATCATTCTTCAGATTATTTTTTTGGTTTCCTGGTTAAATAAAGGTCAAATTGAACAAAAAGACATTCAATAAATCTAGAAAATCAAACATGCATCTCAAAACTGCAATTGCTTGTGCAAAACATGCTAAGTACATCCAAAGATGGACGGTCTAAGGTCAACTGGAAATTAACTGAAAACTGTTGGTGTATAGGTTATGAATAGTGACCTGTCCAGGAACACCCTTCATCAATGAAGGTGATGGAGGTTTGACTGGCTAACTAACTGAATGGACGGATGGATGGACGGATGGACGGACTGACAAAACAAACAACTTCCTGATGGCAGAGCATTGAAATGTATGGGGATAAGCAAAGTCAATACACTTCACCCTTTGGGGTCGAAGGATAGTATCTGCACAGAATTTCAATGGGAGTAGAACCAATCGTTATTGAAATATTTCAATCAGAGACATGGTGGCATACGAACCAATTGATGGAAACCTCTTCCCGAAGTAAAGACAGGAACTCTAATTGATCAAGGAAAGCAAAACAAGGATATGCTAGTTCAGTAGCCAAATGGATGCGGATTAGATTTGCCTGAATTATATGTGTTATTATCAAGAAACCAGAGACTGAAGACAAGCACCGAAATAAGCAAGCTGATATTTAACAAATGGAGATGCTCCATTAAAAAAAAGGCCTGCTGTCAGAAACAACAGAGCATTTGTATTAATCACGTCTATCCTTTCAGTGGAGGAGGCTCCTATTGATTTTCACCGATGCGTCCGCGCTCTCCTTCATCTCTGCACTTTTGTGAGCGCAGCTGTTTCCATGAATATTCAAATAGTCACCCATCCACGCTTCCTCCTCTTCCTCCTCCGCCTTCTCCTCTCATCCAACCATCTACGAGGGACTCTGTCATTCTCTTTCCCGCTTCCTCTTCTCCCCTTGGATGGTGCTAAAAATAACCTTGGCTGATGTCAAAAGTAAAGGAAACAGACAGCGAGGATGGAGGGAGCTGGGGTGGAGGGGGGTGCGCTGGCTGAACGAGGAATGTGTGACAGTGAAAGTGGGGGAGCAATTCAGCTGCACCTTGCTGGAGCTAATTGCCTGAGGATGGCCAGAGAAAATCTGCAACTAATGACCGTAACAGTGCCACACCAAGCTGCTGGTTCAATGCCATGATTCATTGCGAAGAGATTTGAAAAAGCTCCTTCTAAAATCTAAATTAAAATTTCATCTATTCCTGCATTAGCTTTCAATAGAACTGCCTGCTCTCAAGGTTGAACCAGGAAACAATCACCAAGGTTGGCCGCGTTCCTCTCAACACCGCAGAGCTTTCTGCAATCATCCGCTCATTTTTGGATTTCCCAACCTGTCCACCGAGTCTCATTGTCATGGCTCAGTCTCACCACTCTCCATTACCGTGTCTGTCAGCCACAGCTGGCCAGCATTTTCCGCAAGAAGCTCTAAAATCAAACTAGCTTTCTGTGCTAAAATTAGTAAAGAGAACGGTTGCATGCACGTGCACAGATGAACCCCAGGTGGTGCACCAACATCTGCTCTTCTTTTGCTCTTTGCCAAAGAAAATCTTCTTTTTCAAAGACATTTTTAAAATGTATTCCTCCAATTAGTTATAGGATTATTTGTTTTATGAGACACTGAGCATCAGTTCTCAATGAACATTGACCATGTTGTCCAAAAGAGGAATGTCTGCCCTGCAGCTGCATCCACTTCCTCCTGACTACCTGCCAAGTGTGTAACCTAATGATCCCATTTATTTTTGGTATCGATGTGAATTAATAGGAAGATGCACGTTTTGGCTTTTTTCTCCATTTTCATTAAAGTTGCATTCCACAAACGTTTTTGTCACCATTCTCAAAAGTCACTGTTCAATGCCAATGGGTGAAATAGTCAAAATATTATTTCCTGATTGCTCAGCAAAATATCTTTGGTTACCTCTGACAGCCTGTCATCAGCAATTATGTGAAGTGCCTCGAAAATGATGTTAGTGTGATACACATGATGTATATGCTTCCTCCCCACCTATGATCCCAAGCGTGGGGTTCAGTGTCTTGCCCAAGGGCACCTCAGCATACGATGTGCCCTTGGGCAAGACACTGAATTGAACCCACGACTCTTTGGTAAGAGGATATATCCTCTAACACAGTGATTTTCAACCACTGTGCCGCGCCACACTAGTGTGCCGTGAAAGATCATCAGGTGTGCTGTGGGAAATTATCCGATTTCGCTTAATTGGTCTAAAATATTGTAAAAGTCATCAATTAATATCTGCAAATAATATGCCATTGATGAGTGTGTGTGCTGCTCTCTTTTTCAAAGCAATGCTGCACACGATATTCCACACATCAGGTGGATGCGTGCGCCTCATGGTCTCTGTGTGCTCACATGAAGTTCAGAGGGATGAGTTCAATTATTTTCATTCTGTTTTTATTGTTCCAGACTTTATACAAACTATCAGGGTTTCAGACAGGGAGTCAGGAGATGACGCAGTGTGCATCGCTTGTTTTTTTTATTCAAATCAAAGTTTCCTCCGTATCCTTTCTGATGTCGTAAATGATTAAATAGGAAACGTCGTATCCGCGCCATTAAAAATACATTTTGACAAAGTCATCCAGGCATGTGAAGTGGTTGGAGTTTATCATATTATTTCCAAACCTGTGTCAGAGGTTGTCAGAGCGCTGTCACAGACAGACAGACGTTTGCAGTGGATACACAAAGTGTCACGTTACCTCTCCAACCAGGCTGGAGAGTGGAGTTGGGCTTTGTGGCTTTGTTGCAGTGTGGGCAGGTGAGGGCGGGGCCCAGGCAGCTGTGGCCAGCTGACATCTGTAATTATCTTATTGATGATCCTTGATCACACCTAATAAGTGTAAGTATTGGTGCATAAATGACCAAAAGTTACAATTAGCGATGTTTTACGACGGATAAACGACAACGACTATGAGACCAGTTCAGTATTTTGCTCTGCTTTGCCATTTCGGTTCATCAGTAAATTAATGAGCAAATGATTTTAAAATATATTAAAATCAATTATGACAGCGATGAGAAAAGCTTATGTTTGTGTTATTGAAAAGATTCACCTGTCGATGAACAGACTATTAGGAGACTTCAAAGGATTGATTCTAATCTCCTGTGAACATCACACTCTGTGCCTCTGTGCTCTCTCCGAACTCGTTTTTTCCCCATTAGCCCTGCATCGTGGACAAATCACTTCATGAGCGTGATCGGTTAATGACCCTGCCATCTGCTAGGTCGCAAGTTGCACGTGACAGGTCTGGTGGTCCGAGGTGGCCAAATATCACGGAGCGACGTCACTTCATCCTCTCATCTGTCGGCACGATCCCTCCCATCCCCTCTCTCATCCGGCCTTCTGTTTCTTAGCATCCCTTTCAACATGACAGCTCATTCACGGCATTTAGACCAGGAAATGGAAATTACGAGTTAATTTTTACGAGTTAGTGTTATCGGAATAGAAATGTCATCACTGCGGCTCATATTCAGAGCAAAGAAAGATGGGCACATGCTCAACTCAATGCATGAGCTCAGCCCTTTATGTTACGGTGCAAGTGCACTGTAAATCCTCTCAATTCAGGCTTGGGTTATTCCTCATTAGTCTGCCTGGGAGACAAGCACAACTTGAGGCATGTGAGCTTGGAGATTCGAAAAGGAACGTTAGGGAACCAATAGTAGGAAATAGGAAAATAGTAGTTCGTAATGCCATGATGGTAGGCACCCAGTGACAGCTCCCCTGCTGGCCATGCACTTCATCTCTTGGCATGTGCAGGAGTTGGATCAGCGCTACTACCCCTACTCCAGGGGACTGAGCTCCAACTAGGTCCAGTTCCATCATCATGACCCAGATCAAGAGAAGGCTAGCATGCACTTGCGCTTCAATGGACTTCACTATATTGTTGATTTGGACTATTCAACTTACTAGCTAACCAAAGACTCACACACTGCCACACTGACGTCAGTTTCTGATGTCAGAAAAGGGCTATCTGACTCACTGAAGATAGTGATAGGCGCTGCCTACAGGCTTTTGTAACATTTTGTTCACTCAAGGACAGTAAAAATCAATGTCAATCAAATTCCTTAATGTACCTTTAAATGCAGGAGTCTCTGCTTCTTGGCTACTGTCAGCATCGTGGAGAGTGACAAGAGGAAGGGTGGATACAATTTTACTCTATAGCACATCTGCTAGAAATAGATAATATACGGATGTAAGTCAACCAATCATCTCAGCTACTTTCCTCATCTGTAGTTAAGTGGCATCCTCTCAGTAACAGAGCTACAAGTACTTTGTATAATCAGTGAGATGGTTGTCAAGGGCTTGTCAGCTCATTCCTTCATTATCTTTAATTAATTAAATTGTATTGCCTTAGACGTTTTCACTTCAAAGAGAAGAATGACACTTATACACATTTGATCTGGACAGGTTCGGCTTTGCAATGTTGCTAAGGAACACACACACACACACACACACACACACACACACACATTGATGCACAACTATAAATGCACTTGCTATTGGCGTACCTACAATATAGCTCTAACTCAAGGGACACCATTTCACAGTTAAATGTAACACAGCAATGCTTGTACTTTCTGCAGCTAATGCAGCAGGTAGCCATTCTCTTTCTTGTTATTACAAATATGAATTTAAGTTGTTAGTTGATTTGGTGAATGAAATATGAATCATAATAAAAAGTCAAACTGCAAACAAAACAACAAACAAAATTGCTGCTAGCTATAAACATATTACATTGCAGATTGAAATTGTATGGATTTTCAATTGTAAATCAATTTGAATTAAATCATTACCCAAATAATCAGAAACTGTTTGAATAATGATAACATGAGTCCTGCATCACTCGTATGAAGTCTCATCTATCCTCTATTTTCAAAACTTTTCAAACAGGGAAAGGTCATGAAGGGTCACCGCGTGATCCGAGGACAACATTGAGAAAGTAGTGCCACTAATCACAAGGCATGTGTGCGTCATCCAGCTACAGATCACATATCAAAACAAATGAGAGCAGACATGTGCCTCACTCGGCTCATCATCGGACCTGCCAGCTCACCTCTACATCAGCGCCTAATCAGCCTCGTGAGAGATGAGCACGCTCCGTATCCCGGTTCAAAGAGCCCTCAAGTCCCCATCTGTGATCCTAAACAAGGCCCTGATAAGTCTTAACCTCGTCAAGCGAAGCTGCTCTGACACATTCTGTCCTTGCCATGTACGAGCGTGCGGCTGACTGAGGGTGGCCACGCATCAATGAATGGTTCATGCTGTCAAAGTTGAAAGATGAGATGCTCCACACGACTCCGGTTTCATATGGTGCAAAGCAAATGTCATCTCTCGGATCCTCATACACCGATCTCCGCAATCTGGCAGACAAATCTTGTGAATAACTTCTGACTGTCCATCGCTTTTCCCTGACTCATCCTTAAAGGTGCAGTGTGTACGATTTGGTGACATGTAGAGGTCGAGTTGCACGTTGTATCCATCGCCTCAGACTCACCGATTCCGAGCATGCAGGAGAACCTATGGTAGAGTTCAGTTGTCATGAAAACTCTTATACTACTACTTATAATACTTAAGTATGTCCACTCTGGGGCTACTGTAAAAACATGGCGGCCCACGTAGAGAAAGGACCCACTCCTTATGCAAATATATACTAATGGTCTCATTCAAGGGTAATGGAAAAAAATAAACATTCAGGTGATTATAAATTCATGAGTATGTCAGTAATTGTTTTGTAAGATTTTTGGAAATGACAAAAATTACAAAAATCTTACACACTGCACCTTTAACTCCAGTGACTGACTGAGCAAGCAATAACGGTAGAAATTCCGTCAGGGTTTTTAAACAGTGTTTGGGTAAATCGGGTGTCTTAATTTGCCACTTTTGCTTTCAATGCGTCAATATGCAGTTTGCAATTATATAGAGGCACATGCACATCTTAGAATCCCAGTTGTTCATTAAGCCAAGTTCCATTACAAGTCTAACTTGACTTGACTTGGCTTCTCAGATCTGACAAAGGACAGATCTTGAAAGGACAGGCTTGATAAAAGCAGATTATGGTGAACCTTAATTGAATTCCAGGTCATTACTTGCAGGACAAAAGGCAGTATAATTAGCTGAATAGAAAAGGCTGTTTGAAATATGAACAGCTTTGAAAGGTCGGCAGAAAGCCAGGTTAGAGTTCGGATAATTACAGTTTCGAGCACAGCACAGCTCCTTACGGAGGTCTGATGACAATGGCCGCTAGCTCTGAAGGACCAAATACCACAAGTCGTCAAAATCCAATTGAACAAGAAATCATCTGCAGAGAGTCGGTCATGTCAGATCACACCATGTAGATTAGGGAATAAGCCGCTTCCAAATGCAATTCCATTATTGAAATGTCTAAAATGTGGAGAGACTTTGCTTTGGGCTGCATTTTCATGCCTGAAATTGCTTTGAAAGCTTTTTTAATTATAACCAGGCCACATAAAAGTGTGCTCACAGCTGACAGGTGTCCATTTAAATCACAGAACAGCACAGACAGCATCAGACTCGGTCAATTGTTTAATAAATCCCCATCCATAATGGACAAATCTTTTAGGTTTGGGTGACCTACTTGTAAAAACACCGCTCTGCCATTTATACCATTTGAAGTGAGGGATGAACACTTGGGAATTGGGAGAATAAAAGCTCTTTCAGCTTGAAATGTCCAGTGTCTGAAAAGCCATTCATAAACGGCAGAAAGGGAAACTGTGGAAGTTGGGGATGGTAGACCATGAAGAGGCGGAGATAAAACTGCACAACTGCTGGACAGAGGGGGCTGAGCAAAGCCCCCCGGATGACTGTGCAGAAGCAGTGGGAAGGTTTAGCAGATGCAGGAGTGGTGCTGCTCTGCTCCACTATGTCACTGTGATTGACAGACCACATCCAGACTGGCGAGTCTTCAGAAGGAACAACATCATCACAAAAGTTGTCGACACAAGCCAGCGTCATTTTGAGAATTCAAGAGATAAATAGTCTCAAGGTATTGGACCCTGCATGGCCAATGCTAATGTCGAGTCCGCAAATGTTGCATTTTTTTTGTAGAATATGAAGTTCCAGTGTTTGAATTTGACAGATGAACTGAAAAACGGCTTGGATAGAAATGGATTCTTCTACAAACTAAGATGCTCACTCCCACGACTACACAATGACCTAAAACAGACCTCAAAAATCAACCATGAACTCCTTCAAGAGGCACAAGTGGGAGCTTCACTGGCTTGTTGGCCTTTACACTTCCCCGCTCAATAAACATCATCAAGAACCAGTGGGTAGATGCTTAACATGCTGGTGTGCAAGACAGCTTATAAATATCTCACAATTTGTAGTGATCTGCAAGGAAGAGTGGGTGTGAAGAGTGGGTGAAAAAGTCCTAAATCTGGAACAGAAAGCTGGCAATAGAACCTGTTTGCAAGCTGTGATATGTGCCAAGACAGGGGGAGTGTTGACGTTATTCCACTGACCAGGCTTCCGCACGTTCGTCAAAATAACTGCTCACTTCTTCACACTTGAAGAGATGCAGTTTGCTAGGCAGACTTCCTCGTATTTCATAGAGTCCAAACTTATGTAACAAGACTAGGGAAAGGGAGCGACAGTGGCTCAATTGGTTAAGCAGCCGCCCGGTTTGAATCCAGCTTGAGAAAGGCTGCGGTGGCCACTGGCCACTGATACCCCTACAGCCCAATGTGCTGGGGTAGAGATACCCCGCGACCCAGCTCTCTGGATAAGCGGTTGAAGATGACATGACGTGGCACAACATGAAATGACATGACACGACACGACTTCTATCACTGCATACGGCTATATGAACCATTCGATAATTGTGCGTATGTGTGACTACAGACTAATTACAGGCATGTGGTAAATGCATAGATTGTAAATGAAAACTCATTATGAGATCAAACCCTAAGTGAAGCCAAAGCAGTTGCCCCCTCTTGGCTCACGGCAGTACAGATCATAATGCCTCAACTTTATTACTATAAAATGGAAAACAGGCCAAGCAATTAGGTCGAAATACAATTCAGATTTTTCTCAAAGATGGTGTCGGAGAGTTTAGATCATTTAGCAGATTATAATTTGTGTGTTCATGATTGAGGTCAAATTGCTTTTAATTAGTGATTCAATGTTATGAAAATGGGGTCAATCCTCATGATTGACATCACCAACCTAATTTCCACCAGGGGCGAGACATATTCAGTCAAAATCAACTGGTATCAAAGGTCGGCTCTATCAGACACTCACTAATGCACAGATGGGGTCTTTGAATGGGGTCATCGGCACAAGATGGCACCGTGTTTCTGGCTTCCTTTTGGACTTGTGGGAAAAAGTAGAGGCAAATTGTACATCTTTATATTCAGCCTATGGAACTGAAATAAGAAATTAATCAAAAGGAACATCTCATTTGAACATACTTGATTCCTTATCATTTGACGGATGTCATCCATGCATTCTCCTTTTTACTGTTGCCCATGAAACATTTCATGCAACACATCATTTTCAATGAATACATGCTTGATTAAGTTTGACAACACAGTGTATATGTTTCTATTTCTGTAAATTGTATCTGTTTTTTTTTCCGATACAAGTCTCTTCTTCTTAATCTTCGTCTGAAGTTTGGTATCGGGAAGAGCCTGAGAGCATTTTCTTCTCTATTCCGATGAATCAACTCTGACTGACGGGGAGTAAATTAGATCCCCTATCAGGTTCTCTATCTCACCACCTTGTCTCTGCTGTATGTGTGTGTGTGTGTGTGTGTGTGTGGGGGGGGGTCCTTTGGCCAAAGCTAATAATAGGTGAGAAGGCCAAGTCTGAGTGACTCACTACTCAATGAACATTGCTGCTGACTGCTTCAGACACGTTATACACACACACACACACACACACACACACACACACACACACACACACACACAAACCTACACCCAGCATTCGATTACACACACTCACACGTACGCACACTAAACACACTCACTCAGACAGTTCAATTACTGGGCAGCTTTGCCTTGTCACTAATAACAATTGATGCTATTTCTACTCTGGTTGAGGCACAGCATGTTGCACAGATGGCCCAACAGACGTATACAGGGACGTAATCCTATGACTGGAGACGATAACGTTATATGGTCCACTGCAATTCTGTGCCGTTAATACACTTTGAATTTTGTTAGGAACAGCACTGGGGCCTTTTACTCGAAAAAGTGTTGTGGAGTTGAGCTGGACGTTGGTTGGACAATAGATGGATGTATCGATTACTGGTGAGCTGCAGAGTCCATCACAGTTCGTTTGGTTTATTTTATTTTGAAGCAATGCCATAGTGAGCACCCTCGCTTCGATTTTAGGCTTCCTCAGATGGCCTGATGCACTTCTAAACTCAATCGCCTTTGGTTCGAGTCCAACGTGGACCCTGATACAGTGTCACTGGCCCTGACACTGATAGCCCAACTGGCCCTGTGTGTACTAGTAAATACCCCATGTCCCAAATTACTGGATGAGTGGTTGAGGATGACATGACATGTTTCTGTAGCCAGGCACGAGTCTGACAGCGCTTTACTTTACTTTGGATTTTAACAACACAACAGTAACACCCTCTGAAATTCTGCAGGTGCACAAATGCAAATTATGGTTTGAATTACAAATGCTGAAGCACAGTTTGCGCTTCGGCAGCTGCAGCAAAAATGTTGTAGATCTCATTCACACACCTGGAACTGTGATGATGAGTTCACAAATAAATTGCACATAACCGCATCATCAGTGCTCAAATGAGATTTTCACACACATACGTCAGAGATGATTGAGCCACAAATGCTGTTATCCTGCAAGACTTAACCTGTGTGATTCATTCGTTGGAATAAAAGTGATTCATGTATCTCATAGCTCAGTTTATTTGTACACATGCAACATTCATCGAGATCCAAATGTCAGGGTCTTTTTCTCCTTTGCTTGCATGTCTGGTAAATATATTCAGACTTTGACCTTTAGAAACATGTGTGGCTGTAAAAGTAAATTATAAAATTCATATGCATGAGATTTTTGTTGATGCTAAAACAAAGTGGCCAGTGCTGTTTCTGAATGACCAAATGAGAAAGTATGCCAAAGCAAAGATGTTTAGGCATAACCATGTATCTCTCTCACTCAAACACACAAACACACACACACACACACACACCCAGGTATTGATATCTCATAACACTGTTATAGGAAAGTACGCTGCGTGTTATGGGAAACCACTCTGTGAGCATGAAAACTGGAATGTAATAAATTCTTACGCCACCCTGCCTTAACAAACTATAGCTCATTAACGACGTTACCATGAAAACCAGTGTAGCACAATGATTTAGTTTATTCTGAACCAGACATGATGATGTTTGCCTGAGTTGTTAATAGATTTTTCAATTCATATTTTGGATTTAAAATGTCCTGTCTTACATCCCAAGCATGCACATCTGATCCAATCACATTACCATTACCTTCCAGTAGGTGGCAGCGTGCGGAGCGTGTGCAGTTGACAACTTCAGTCAGTGTAAATCCCAAATTGACACTTGTGGGCATGGGTGTTCAAAAGCTAGGGATTATAATGGATCCAAGCAGACGTGGGTGAGGGTAAGGGTTACAAGTCTGTTCCCAGCTGCTATCGTTCATCTGAAACATTGTTGTTTCACTGTCTAGCTCACAGCATGCCACTCTCAACACATTGATCCAGGTTGTAAATAACACATTTGAAGAGCAGACTACTATCTGTTAGAAACACATACACATACAGCATTTACACCAACAGCCTTCCAGACAATATCAAAAACAATCCAAGAGTTACATCCTCACACTACTGCACCAATAGCGCCCCGGACCAGTAGCAACAGTACCCATCAATACCCAAATGCTCCCAGGCACACACTGCTTTGGCTTCATCAGCACAGTTATATCAGGGATGAAACAACGTGGATATTCTGTACCATATTTGCGATTGTTTTTAAAGTCAGCAGCATTGTAGTGGTATTTAAAATACTTCAAATATGTAAACTAAAGGATTATATTTCAAATGTAAATCTTTTTTCTTTTCAAATAGAGCCATATCAAACGGGCGTGTTCCACTGTCAATATCAGCCTCTCTCTGCACACTGACGCACACGCTCTGATCCTGAGCCGTGCTATTCTGTGGAGGTAGATCTATAATATACCATATACAGGCTGGATCATGACGCCGTGCAGAGCAACAGCAGTCATCCACAACATGCTGTGGGTGCAATCAGAGCACTGAGCGTACACATGCACAAGAGGAAAACAAAGCCAGCCGGCCAGAAACACGGACCAGCTGCAGACATGAGGTGCGGCAATACACAACAAAGGAACTACAACATGTCATCAAGATGAAAGGATTAAAAAGGTGCTGATGAAAAAATAGAATACACACAGCATACACACGCTGAATGTCAGGGAATTACTATGAACAACATGTGATGTCTTCATATCTGTCCAATCTGCAGAGCCAAAGAACAAAAGATGCGTACAGTTCACACTTCTCAACATAAATATTAGCACCAATGTTCTAAAAGATTTAAAATAGACCAAGAGTGACTCACTTTAACACCATGACGCACATGAACAAGATGTCCCCAACAACAGGTTCTCATTTAAAACACTGTCAGTAAAGAAGTTATAATGCAGAGGGAATAGTGACAATCTCGTCCTGTGTCCTTAAATGAATCGTCCGAAGAGCAAAATATAAAAATGAATCCCACAATCTGAAGCAACAGAAGTAGAAATAGAAAGTATAATACATTCAATAGAAATAGAATCCGACGAAACTGAGAATACACACATAGATATCGTCATGCTGTATCAGTTAAATACATATAATATGAATGATCATCATCAGCACTAAGTGAAATTATTCATGTAAGTTGTTATGAAGACTAAATGCAAAATTCTAAAATGAGTATCATCAGGATGAAATGTAAAAAAAAATATATGGTACAAAAATATATAACAATACAAATGTGATTATCAGAAGTAGATGTAAATATTTACATAAATCATTATCACAGGAACAAAATTCAAGTCCGTACATTATAATTGATTAGAAAACTAACTTATCATGTAAATACCCTTCAAAAGAATTAAATGCAAACATAACGCTGATAATTGTGAGTAAATGCAAATATCAACAGCAACATTCTCATCAGAGCTGAGTGAAAACAAAGGTATAACTACACAGTATGATCTGAACCAAATACCAAATCTAAACATTATCCAGGACATATGTTTGGTCGTTTCTTTCTATGAAACGAAAACATTTTCTTACGACATTATTTTGGTCTAGAACCATATCTAGACGCTAATGCTCCCAGACTGTGTGTGTTTTGATTTTAAATAAAGTTGCCTCTAAACCACGGAAGTGGAACCGGATTCGGGATATCAGCATGTATTTCAAACCGCAACATCACAGTATAATTGGTGACTCACCCAGGTATGTGTCCGGTCCATGTGTCCAGTGGGGCTCCGGTGTGAGTCGACGGGGGGGCCGGGGGGTGGGGGTGGGGGTGGGGGGGTTGAGCTGGTGCGTGTCCACGGGGCTGTGGCTCTCTGGCACACACGCCAAGAGCCAGTAACTAACCACAGGTACCTGGTTCGACGCTCCTCTACCTGCGCGAGCTAATGCTAACGCTATGCTAGCAAACAAACACACAGGGCCCGTTTCACAAACGAGGCTCAACATACTCTCTCCTTTTCACTCTTTGAGTTGAGACACTCTCGAGTTTTGTCTCTCGGAGGTTTCGGTTTCTTCACAGCGGTTCTGAGTTGGGTATTTTTTTTTATCAACTCTGTGCATGTTGACTCTTGAGTTGAGCTCGCGCACCGTCACTTTAAAGAGCCCACATTAGTAGAGCCCGCCCGAACAGCACCAGTCGCCATGGCAACGGGAGCTAGGACAAGTCCGACGCGCCTTGGTCCGCTGGAACTGGAAACTCTCATGCGCTCATACGGAGAGTTCGGCACATTACATACACTATTTAATTAGATATTTAATTAAATGGGGGTAATTTAATTAATCATATTAAATATCAATAATTACATTGAGTGGCTATTTCAGTGCGCAAGTCTCACACACACTCTCCCATTGTCGATCTGAGTCTGAGAAAAAAAACATATAGCGCAGCAAAGTCTCTCTCATGTCTCTCTTTCTCACTCTCTCACTCTCACTCTCTCACTCTCTACACTGCAAGTTACACGTCCGATGTGAGGATCGATGAGATTTATGATATCATATTTCACTGACAGTTAAAAAAAACCACGATATCGCTTCATTAATGGTCACGTGGAAACAACGAATTCACTCGTGATCTCAGAATCTTCTTCCCCTGAATATTAAATTCCGTGAATGCGACACGTCATGTTCAACATATTCATTTTTTTACGCAGACAGAAGTTTATACTCCGTCACAGTTCACTGCAGAAAGAGGGAGGAGACGGAGAGAAACTCAGTTCCTTGAATAAACCGGCTCCCGATCAGTTCAGGTTCACAGAGTCGGTTCTCACAGAAACCCACTCTGAGTTGTAGTTACCTGGCTTTGTGGAGCGGGTTGGAGTGACTCCTCCAATAGATAAGCTAGGCTGACTAGAGGTGCAGGGGGCCCCCTAGAGGTCGGAGGTCTCCAGGCACTGATCTCAATGATGAACTGTTACTAATCTGCCCATGGGATAATCCCTGTTTGTCTGTAGAACAATATGAGGATCACATCGACGGGAATAAATAGATGAATAAAATGAAAAATATTCATATTTTAAAATAAATATGTATTACTGTACAAGATTATTTGAACATTTAGCTCATCTTAGTAGTAGTCGGTAAGGATACATTCTTAATCGTTGTTAATACATTTTATTTATATTGTAATTTGGTAATTGATTTCTTTCTTTCTGTGTCAGAATGATTTATTCCATCCTGATGTGCTCAGGAATATCATATCATATTGTACTCTTTGTCAAGAAATCCAACTGTGAGATATCTTCTATAGCCGTTGGCATGGAGATCACTTTGTATAATCAAGTGAAAGATGGGAAAGAGTATAATCATCTACGGGCTTTTGTTATAATACGTGGCATCAATGACACAAGCTGTCTTTTAAGTAACACTCACACATCCAGATTCACCTCTGTCTTCAATCACAATAAGGAGAGAGGCACTTATCTCTATATACGGCTATAATCATATCTTGTGGCAGACACTTTTCTCCATCGCTGTCTTCAACTCCAACAATCACAACGCACTTTTCTCACACCGCAAAACTTCCGCTGACAGACCAGTGCCAATTTACACGGCAGCCACCAGGTGGCGTTTGACAAGTTTTGACTGTCAAGTCATGTGATGCATCCTCTGTAGTTTTTGCTGGTAGCATTTATGTAGTGTTCAAGCAAATATATTCTATCACCAACGTGAGTACTTGCTTCATTAAAGGGGCAATATTTAGTTTTCATAATTGAAAAAAAGCGCTAACAAGAGTCTTCATTGCAAGCAAAGACTGAAATGAAAAGTAATTTAACATAAATTGAAGTGTTTTGAGTCTTCTAGACTTGTAAGATGGTGATGTAATAATGATGACGTAATGATATTTACTGAGAGGCTGTTTGCAAACCTCACTGGTTGTTTCGATATTTAGTTCAAACCAGTTGTTTATGAAAATGTGTTAATCAGTTGACATAAGTATATGAGCTTTTTATCCATATGGATTTTAAATGAATTAATTAATACAAAAATAACCTTGCAAAATGTAACTGGTCTGAGGTCTTAATGACTTTAAGGTTATTCACTTTGTTTCTCTTGTACCATCTTCTTCCATCACAAATGAATATTAGTGAGAACCTACACCGAGTGAATGCAGCAACACATGGCTGTACTTCCTTCACTGTCCTCCGGGGTAAATGTAATGTAAAGCAGCTGGCTTAGCCTGAGTGACATTTCAAAACGTCCACAGTGGGATCAATATTCATTTTATTCAACATCATTTCTTCAGTGACCTCACTCAACTCCTTCAAATTAGAAATGGATTAACCGTAAACTCTGACAAACACCTGAAGCGCTCAGCCATAGTAAACTGTTGTCAGGCGGAGGGCTGCTCCACCCCCCCCCTTGTTTTTATGACGCCGCTGTGCTGCTCTCTCTCATATTCTGCAGGTATTGTTGACTCCTGGAGCTACCGGATCCAGATGACACAATCCAACATCTACGTATTATGATTATCAAGACTGTTGCATCGACCATGTCAACCAAGACTTACTCATGGGGTTCGTTTGAGAGGTCAACTTCCCTGAGGAACCCTTTGATTCGGTTTTGAAAGGTAAAAAAAAAAGATCTTTCATTGAGAGCTTCACTCTATAGTTGATTTCCCAAATTGTGACCACAGTGTCACTATCCTGCCCCATTCTTCTATTTTTAGCATTGTTGAGCTTAATTTTCAGCAGCAGTTTCATGTTTAAAAAAAACGCCACTTATGTGTTGATGAAATAGCCATTTGCGACAGTTTCGTTCCCAATTCAATTTGAAATGATTACAACAATCACCACCTGAGGAACCATTAGTCCCTCAACTGCTGTCATGTCTTAAAATTAAAAAAGTTTGAAATTGCAGAGCGGGGAGATGTCATGTCATCTTCTAGCGCTTATCCATTAGACATAGGCCTTTTTTTCAGGGAACCAGAGTCAGGGCTAGTGACACTGCAGCGCGGCCCAAGTGACCTTTGCTTCCAAATGCGACTGCTCGCCCTGAGCGGGGAGGTGTTTTTATTTATTCTTTTTCTACTTTTTGTTGCCTAGTATCTGCAAAGAATTAAGGTCCTCCTCGTTGTGCCCCACGCGAGCAAGAGTCAATAAAAATGAGAAAAATGTTGCTTTAAACCACAAAGGCTGAAAATTGATGCTGATTCTTATTTAGCGCTTTGACCAGAGGGAGCGTTACCAAGTACGAGGAGGTTTGGGGTTTGTTTGTTTTTTTATGCAACAGTTACAAGGAGTCATCAAGGGCAACAAATAGGTTCGAATATGAACTGGAATTTGATGTTAAAGTGAATGAGATAAAAACAAGGCCAACCAGCTGGAGGAGCAACGTCAGAGGTGGAGATGGTGCTGTAGCGAGAGTTCCAAAAGCTAGTGCAGCTACAGCCATGCTGAAGCTCAAGCTAAAGCTAGCAGTGGTGGAAAATCCTAATGATGACATGATACCCCTTTATTTGAAGGAAATCACAAATGTAGCCCCCCCAGGTGCTTGTGTCAAACCGTGAGTCCCGCCTGGAACATCCTCGGTCTCTCTGATGAAGAGCAGATGAGGAGGGCTGAAGTGCAGATGTCTTGTCTTCTCTCTCTGTACCTTCCCCTGATTGCAAAGGGAGATGAAAACCGATGTTTTTTTCTCGTCGAAGGCTCCATTCAGTTTCCAACAATAGCTCCGCACACAATCTCCCCTCTCCTTTCTGTCCCTCTGACATCCTCCTCTATCCTCCCCTCTGGTGGGGTAGGAGGGGGGGGGGCAAAGTTTACCCAGGAGGGGTCAGCAGGGGTCAGCACCTGGTACCTGTCGTCTGTGCCCGTGTGACACAAACCCAGGGCACATCTCAGCACATGGGCCGACCACTGTTTTGACAGTGTGGGGCTTATTAGCGTGGCCTGCACGCTGTGATATGACACACCACATGCTATCAGAGCGAGATTATGGGAGAGCCGCTTATATTTGGAATTGCAAATGTATCTGTTGCAGCGGTGCCTTTTAAAGTCAAAGTAGTTAGTTATCATAGTATTTCTGTACTATAGTTGTTATAGCAGCCACAACAACGTAGAGCAAGATTCCTATGATGTGAATATACACTTTCCTCCTCTTACGAGAAGTGAAGTCAAAATGTCTTCATGTTGCATCAGTACATCATTTAATATCAAATGACATTTATTTTATTTTTTAAAGTGAGCTCATAGATTTTCGTCATTTACAGGGAGGAGATGGATTTAATTGCTTATACTGCAGATCACCACCAGGGGGGAGACATAAATGATTGGGTGTCATGTTTAGAGACCCTCTTTGTTGTACATTGAAGAGCTGTACACAACAACTGGCATACAAAAACTAACAGTGGCCCATCAAGGGCTGATGAGGACAAATGTAAATTATGATTAATAATTATTCTAATCTGTAATCCAACCAGTTTAATGTTTCATACGGACAAAGAAGTTATTCCCAGTAAAGTGGCAGATGCAGCCATAAGAGCACGAAGATTCTTGCGCATGCTAAAGGTCGTAAAAGGTCAAAATGGCGAAGAACTTTTGAACTGTGCGTAACAAAAATATACAACCTGTGGATGAACATGACGGCAACACTCTCTACGGCTGTGTGTCAAACCCTCTCCCAGAGGATTCAATCTGAGATTGTATTTCTAAACGAGAGCTCACACCCACACGGCGAGATGTGCCCCACACCGTCACACTCTCGTCTCGTCCGCATACCGAGTATCGATGGCACCTACTCTGCTCCCGCTATCCAGATCTGGGCGGCACGTAGGGTTGCGTTCAGGGCACCGTGATGAAGTAAGGCTGTGTTCCGTTGGTGTGATTCAGGGCTTTTCACCACGTTCATCAGATGTAAACATCTGACGCGTGGCCACGTGACACCATGAAAGTGGTCAAATGGCTCGAAGCAGCTGCTACAACCGCTACAATCAAGCCGTTTCCTCCTTGATCACGGGTAACGCCGGTGGACAAGAGCGTTTGGCGCCCCCTAGAGTTCACAACCTCACCCGTTCATTCACTGTGGTAGCCCGCCGGTCCTCTGTTATCTTTGGCTGGAAACGTTTTCTGCTGTCGTTTGACGATGCATGCGACAAGGTCTCGCCGTGCAGACAGAGATAAGTCGCGTTTGCACATCAAAGTCAGATCCAAGGCAGTTGTTGCTGTAAACACCAGCAGTCACATCTGAATTGGAATTGGATGATGTGGCTGGTGTTTATGACATGTGGAGCACAAGCCAGCATCTAGAATGTGTCTTTTACAACATGGGCCATATTCACCCGCCACTTTATGTTCACATCTAGATTATTCCTTGGCTGCGGAATCACATATTTGCTGAAATGGTCCATCACTTGGGAAACTCCGTTTTTTGGACAACACTGCTGAAAGTGTCACGTACCATTTGTTTGAAGAGATATAGTCGGGACCTTATCGTACTTCAGGTAAACAATACACGTTGTTCAAATCCTCAACGCGCTCAGGGCCATGTCTGCTGCAGCATCACCGAGACATTTTGAATGAAACCTTCTCAGATGGATTACGATACGTTGTGTTCCCTCTTCGTGACCGTGGGCTCACTAGCATCACTTGCGGGGGACGGAATGCCCCCGCTCTTTCTCCTCGCATGAAAAGATGAGCAGGAGAAATGTCCAAACGTATTGTTCCGCCAAACCTTTCTTCCTCCAGCCTGTACGTTCTGGAGAGGTCGATGTTAATTACAGTGGAAGGGGCTTTTTTTTTTCTCTCTCCCTCTCCAACAGATGTTCTCTGCTTTGTTTCACTCACGCAGACGTGTATTTACCGGAGCTTGGGAGCGCTTGTGTTATTCCACGGGACCTCCCTGCCTCTGTGCGTCTCACGGCCACACAAAAAGAGGCAAAGGCGACATCTCATTCCCATCAAAATGTCACATTTCATTCTTCTAATTGCACTTTTGCTCCGCTGCCGTCCCGGTACACCCTCCAGCTCACGGGTGCGTGGGTTGGATGTGGATTCCTGGGTTGTCTGGGAAAATGTCACCGGGGACCGAGAGAGAAGCTGCGAGAGGGAAGCAGCGGCCGAGGATGACATTGATCTCCCTCTTATGAGCGGCGCGCATTGCATGACTCACTCACTTACAGCTGGGCGTGGGCTGCGCACAGATCCCGCGCGGCCCGAGGTTGTGTGATCTCACGCACCTCTACGCGCCTCTATTGTGCAAATGCGTGTGCGATCACTTAACCTGATTTGTTCGCGCGGTAGATATCCAATTTTCCCCTTTCTAATCATCTCAAGTGTCCCCGGTGAGCCACCGCGTGCTCCGTCTTCTGCCCAAACTGGCTTACGGGAAATGGAAAGCTCACGGCGGGGGGGGACGGGGGGGGGGGGC